>PVJH01016802.1:0-49535 GCA_004026705.1 Nesogale talazaci | reverse complement strand
TTGGAAAAAATCATCTTCTTTTTTTGCCAATCGATTTGAAAATAAGCTAGAAGCAGTTTATTCGTTATTATTTATTGATACTCATTGCTGTAGAGTTGGCTCCCACTAATGGTGATCTCACACAAAACTGAACAAAATGTCGTCTGGTTTCGCACCATCTCCAAGAACTCTGGTACATTTAATCCCAGTGTGTCACTCCGTCTCATTCGGGATTTTGCCTTTTTGCCTGTTTCCGATGACTTCCTCACTCTGATGACTGATCTGTCCTGCTGCCATGCCCAAAGTGGGCAAGATGAAGTCTCATCATCTTGCTTTTAAGGAGCATTCCAGTTATGTGGCTTCTAAGACTGATTTGTTTCTTCTGGAAGTCCATGATATATTCCATATTCTTCTTCAATACCATAGTTCAAATGTATCAACAATTCTTTTGTCATCTCTCTTTTTGTCTAACTTTTTCATGTGCACTGAAAAGACTAAGCTTGGAGTCAGGTGCCATTAGTCATCAAAGTGCCATCGTTGCTTTCAAGAGAGTTAAAGAGCACTGTAAAGAGATTTTTTGCAGAGGATTTTTCTCAATGCAAGCTCATTTGATTTCTTGACTACTGTGTTCAAATGTCTATTATTTATAGATGAAATCCATTAATTTATAGTTTGGGTTGATTAACTTAACTTATAATTTGGGTATTTTGTATGTTAAATTAACATCCTAAAGTACATGATGTCTATAAGCAGTCCCCCATTGCTGAAAAAGCATATGTGAGTGCCTGAGGGTCAGTTAGAAAATACTGCCACCAGGGTTTCAGTTCAGACACGCAGACGTTTATTCAAGACACAGTAGGCTTTCAAACATGTCTCTGTGATTAGTGGATGGCCACAGAGACATTCCCTTAGACCTACACTTGTTTCGTGGCCCTAGGGTTCCTTAAACAATGGCCCCAGCAAAGCAGTGGCAGGTGAAGGTGGGCAGTTCACTTCAAGGCCAAGAGGTCACTTGAGAAGGTTATGGCAACTGTTCTTTGGGAAACCAAAGGGATCATATTGGTAGCTCTTCTCACAGGATGTGTGCGGATCTCAAGGGACTATGAGGGAGAAGGTTTAAGAAATGGGAAAACTGTATTGGTGAAGGAAAGGCTAGGGAAGGTGCATCAAGGAATGGTTTTTCCATCTTGAATATACCTGCTCATTCTTCAAGGATAGTGAGAGCTGTCCTAGGACAACTTAATCGAGACACTTTACCCTAACTCCCTACAGCCCCAATCTTGTCTTTTAAGACTTCATTTTGTTCCCCAAACTGACAGAACATTTTGAAAGAACACCATCGGGGTCAATCCAGGATGCCCAAGTGGCCATTTTGACATGGTGTAAATTCAAGAGGGTAGAAGTCTCTTAGAAGGGGTTAGAGTATACCTTTTTAAACTTACCTGGCCTTCCCCCACTTTGCAAAAAAAAAATTACTCAGGGCCTCTATACTTTAGCCCACCATCCAGGATAAAGTGTACGTATCTACTTTTGCAGGACTTTTGGACAATTCTAGCAACCTTAGCCCAGGGGCAGTGCTTCCCACTTTCTCAACAAACTCAATACCTTCGAGTGGATGCAGACTCATGGTGACCCTATAGGAGGTTGCAAAACTGCTCTGTGGATTTCTGAGACTGTAACTATTTATAGGAATGGAAAGCCTGGTCTTTCTCCTGAGGAGGGACTGGTGGTTTCAAACTGCTGCCCTTGGAGATCACAGCCCCACACTTAACCACTGTACCACCACAGCTCCAACAGGGGCGAGAGAGATGGAAACATGACTTTCAGAATTTATCTAGACCTAAATGGAGATGATTTCAATAAGCAAAAACTTCATGTCTTGATATTTTTGTTTTAAAAAAAGTATTTAATTTTGTTACTATGTTTTCTGACTTATGCTCATACAACTTGGGAATAATGCCCTGGATTACCAAAAAACAAAAAAAACAAAAAAACAAACCCTATCAACTTACTTTTCCCACTATAATCTTTATGCCTTCCTACTCGTTTGCTTATAACTTATAAACTCCTGTATTCCTTATCTCCCAGGGCTCTTAGCCAATCACAGCCTGCAAGTTCTGAGTCCTGGTCATCTTTCAGGCATGGCTTTATCTACTCAGACTCGGAGTTATATCTGGTTCTCACAACTCTGGGACATAGTTCTTATTAACCCCACATTTTAGAAAGGAAATCGAGGTGGTGAAGTACTTTACCTTGATTTATAAACAATCTTGAGTATGCCAGAGGTGGGGTTTAAATCCACTATCTTGTCCTCAAATTCTTCTTTGTCAGTATACACTATAATGCATAGGAGGCATAATGATGCAGCGTACACTACCATGTATCGGAGCTATGATGATGCAGTGTGCATGAGAATGCAAAATGTAGAGGAACTATGGTGATGCAGTGCAAAATGGCTTGGCTGTTAACTGAACTGCCTCCAGTTTGAATCCACCAACTGCTCATCAGGAAAAGGATAGCAGTCGGCTTCCATAAAAATGGATGGCCTTACTATGGATAACAGTGGGAACCCAAGACACATTTGTGCGGGATCTCTATAGGAAATAAGCCTCTGGTGACGTCCCTCTATCCAGAACAGAGGCATGGGAAGAAACTGGTTACCACCCAGAGTGCATTGCAGAGATGCGTAAAGAAGTTCACCCTGACCTGAACAGGGAAAACCCCTTTTGATGCATGTTAGGCCTGACCTGGCTTTCAGTCTTTTCTGTATTTTTTGTTTGTTCATATTGGAGTTTCTCTGAGATGTGTGGTGTTTTGAATCTTTGTTACATGTTTTTCTGTTTTTCAATAGATGAAGCTCTGGAGGGATGGACCTATAGGAGCCAGCAAGCAGAATATGGTTTCCGAGGAGAACAGTGATAAGGGCGGTGGTAAAAGGGAGTTGAGCTCAGGAAGGAAAAGAATGTTTTGAAATGGACTCTAGTAGCAACTGTACAATACTCCTTGATGTGACTGAACAATGGAATGCTTTATGGGTATTAATTCCCCATAAAATGGTTTTGGTCAGGGAGGGAGGTGGGGAGGAGAGGAACCTTATAAACAAGTCATAGGAGGCAGAACTGACTCTACAGTGATCGTTTTTTTGGTTTCTATTCTATCATGCATTCACTTTATTTCCCGAGTTTTATCAACTACTGTGCGCCACTATCCACCTCTTAGTTTATCATATGGTGGTGGCTTCTATTTGGTTAAGATTGTACAAGCTATACAACTGGTATTTCAACTATCAGCAGGGTCACCCAGGGTGAACGGGATCCAGTGGTGCTTTCAGATGAAGGCAGACTAGGAAGACAGGCTCAGTGCTGTACTCCAGAAATCTAGACATTCAAATCTCTTTGAGTCACAAGAGAATGCAGTCTGCTTGAACAGAGTCGGGGTGGCCATCATGCTCAGGGTCACCATCAGTCACCCCAACAGCAACCCACAATTATATTCCAGCATCAGAAATCAAAATCTGTGGTTTGATACAGCACAATCATTTGTTTTGTCCTTGAGTCCACAATTTGGTCAGAGATCATTGGGGGACGCATGTCTCTCTCTTTCTCAACTAAGGCTCGCTACAACAACTCAACTAGTGGATACAGATTCACTTCCCAAATCTCTCGTTTTCCCCGCTGGCAAGCTCTGGGCTCCTTTCCACAAGGGTCTGTCCAGGAAGTGGCTAAGTTCCAGGAAATAGAAAGTCAAAGTGGTTAGTGTCCTAAGCTCTGAACCAAGGAACTGGCACAGCACCACATTGATATTTTATTGGCTAAAGGCATCACCGAGCCAAGAGTCAAGGGGAGGTCGCAGTCATGACCTCTCAATGGGAGGAGTGCCAAAGTATGTTGAGTCCAAGATGTAAAATCCCCACAACTTATAAGATTTCTAATTCAGGGTTGATTTTAATCAATTACCCATTTATGAATTTACCAATGTGTGAATGTGTTCATCCCCCATTTATACTTGCAGATAAATACTTCTGAATAGAAGCTTTTTAGAGGATAGATGATCTGGACACTTCCCCAATTTTTCCACACATGTTCTATTTTTTTAATACATAAATCATTTTATTGGGCACGATTACAGCTCTTATAACAACCCATACATCAATTGTATCACACACATTTGTACGTGTTGCCTTAATCATTTCCAAAATATTTTCTTTCTGTTTGAACCCTTGGTATCTGTTTTTTTTCCCCTCTCTCCTCCACCCTCCCACCCACATGAACCCTTGATAAATTATAAATTACTAATATTTCCATACATACACCACCCATTGTCTCACTTCATCTGTGTTACTCTTGTTCAGCCCCCCTGGGGAGGGTAGTTGGTCTCCCATTTCTCCCGCTGCCTTCCCTCTACCACAGTGGTATTGCTACTCCCATTGCTTTTTCTTTTTCTTTTCTTTTTTTACATTTTTGAGGGGCATCACTGCCCTCCGGTGATCGTGGGAGCTACCCAGCTTTGCTCCTAGAGAGCTGCTGCTGGATTTGAACCACCAAGCCTATGGGCTGCAGTCCCGCACTCAACCACTACGCCACCAGGGCTCAGCCCCATTGCTGTTTCTGTGGGGTTTAGCTCTCCTGGAGAGATACCCTATCTGAACAGTGCATGTGCTCTGAATTTGTAGGTAGAACTGGGCTTAAGAGATGGGGAGAAGGAATGCTGTGTGTTCCATACAGAGCTGTGCTGCACCCTGGTTATCTCACTCTTTTCTTAGGACCCCGCTGTGAGGGAATGTCCAATTATCTACAGAGGGGCTTTGGATGTCCACTCTGACCTCCATCATTTGCATCAATATACTTGTTTGTTTTGGGTCTTCTGATGCCTAATACCTTATTCGGTCGACACCTTGTGATCACATAAGATGGTGGACTTTGTTGCTTACCTGACAGATGGCCATTTATTTAGCTTCCAACCTTTAAGAACTGAGACACTATATTTTTAAACAGCTGGGCACCATCAGCTTACTTCACCACATTTGCTTATGCATCCATTTTGACTTCAGCTATTGGGTCAGGAAGGTGAGCATCACACAATACCAGGATCTTAGAACAAAGCGTTCTCTTGCAATGAGTACTTAAGTAGAGACCCAATGCCCATCTGCTTCCTTAGGGCTTAATATTTAAACATATGTACATATGCCTCTATCCCTCTTGTTATATATTAATATATGTACATAAGTGCACGCCTAAATTTATGCCTCTATAAATGACTTTTGTCTCGAAGACAGTGGTTCTCATGTTGTGATGAGCCCCCAACCATAAAATTATTTCCATTGCTTTTTCATAGCTGAAATTCTACTACTGTTCTGAATTGGGCGACCTCCGTTAAAGGGTCATTTGACCCCCTAAAGGGGTCGTGAGCCACAGGTTGAGAAATGCTGTTCTAAGAGATCTAAAATCAATGGCGAGGACAGTATAGAATGCCCGATAGGACTTGATCAATGTAGTCGAGAGAAAGCACTGAGAGTAAAATGAAGGTCGAACATAATCGTGGGACAGGACGAGAGTCAGAAAGAAGTAGAGGAGAGAGCTAGGAGGCACGGTCTCTGTTTCTAATTGCAATTCTTTTTCTATAGGGTCGCTATGATTCAGAGTTGACTCGATGGCAGTGAGTTGGGTTGCCTGAGTTTTAAAAAGTATATCTACTATTTCCATTGATGAATGAAAAGCCTGGGTTTCAAAGTCACTTTTTAAAACTTGCATGTCTCCTTTGTGTGCTTGGCTGATTCTCTTTTGTAACATCCGATAGCTTGGGTTACAATACTTTACCCCTTTTTATCACACGGTTGCCTCAATAGATTCTGAATTCCATTTGAATGGGAGGTCTCTAGAATATCACCAACTTAGTGTGCTCTTTGGAGGAATTCTGCCTGACCACTTACTAATATGCAGATTCTTAACTCATGCCAGATAGATTTTGTTCTACTTAACAATTTCACCCCCCCTCCCCCCCGCCCCCACAGCAATTTAGAAAGTGGTGGTTCTATCAGTTCTGTAATTTGGGAAAAGATGATTTTTTAATGCTCTTTTAAATTTATAAATCATTTTGTTAGAAGCTCTTACAGCTTTTACAACAATCCATCCATCAATTGTATCAAGCACATTTATATAATTGTTGCCATCAGTTCCAAAATATTTTCATTCTGTTTAAGCCCTTGGTGTCAGCTTCTCTTTTTACAAATTATTATTTTCATATCTAACACTGTCCGTGACTCCCTTTGTCCATGTTACTATTGTTCCATCCTACTGGGGAGAGTGATACCCATTATTTTTTATTTCACTTTGGCTGGTTCTGCTTTCGCTAACTACCACAAATGAATGCCACCACTAAAGCCTTCTCCCTATGTGTTGTGCACATTGTCCCATTCCACAGTCCCACACTGCTCCTGGCCATAAATACACTGCAGGAATACAAATGTACCAGATTCTTCATCCACAGTGGACATCCTGAATCAATCACTCTTCTCTCTCCCACTGAGATAGGATGTGGCCCTGCATCCTTCTCTACAAAGCATTCCAGGCAGCTGCTACTGATTTAGAAATTAGACTTACACTCCTTCTGGGATCCAAGAGGGGCTTCAAAAAGTCTATGCGGAAATCCCATGATCTTCCAATTTCCCCACAAAGCTTCCTCCTAAACTATTTCCTTTCTTTGAAACGCCTCATCTGCTGCAATTATCATCATAAAGACTTTCTTCTCTTCCAAACATCACCCGAGATTGCTGAAATCGTAGTAAATAACCCTTCTGGCTGCTCAGCCTCTGCAGTCATTGTCAGATATACCTGGAGCAATAGCTTGAACTATTCCCAGGTGTTGGTTCCAATAGCACTTTCAGCCAGGAATTGTTTAGAATGGCTTAATCCCAATCCTAGTACCTAACCTGGACTAGCTCTCATGCCCGACAGCAGGGATACTTTCCTAGTGGCTACCCTCAACTCAGTTTTTCTCATTTGGCTAAATCAGGCCAGCTCAGTCCTGACTGGGATATCAGATATGACAATCTGATTCCAGTCATTGCATGAATTAGACTTAGCATGTAAACATCCCTCTGATAACAGTGGGGCTTCTATTTTTGGTCATTGTGTTTGTCCTGCATCCTGGAGCTATGAGCCGGAGGAATAAAGAGAACAGTATGTATCTCTCACTTCCACTTTGTAACTCACCCACCAACCAGTTAGAAGCTTGGGGGTACACAATGAGAAGCTAATAAATATTGCAGCTGATGCTTAGAGTAAAATTTGAAAGGAATATATTCGGTGGCAAGAATCTCTCTGAATGAGGCTATACATAATGGATTAGATTAAGTGTTATGAAGGATACCCTCTTGATGCTGTGGCTTCTTTCTGAGTTAGGCTCCTTAATCACTCTTAGAATAAGACACCTGACATCTGTACTTTGCTCTTTATTTCAAGAACACCCATATTGATGTTTTTGAAATCTTTCAGACTGAAATTTTTTTTTTCAGTAAGTATTTCAGTAGAAGGGGACACTGTTATTTTTAAATGGCATCCAAAGACACAGTTTCTCATTCTTTCATATTAACTTTTAATCACAAAATTCCATTACCTCATTTCCATTCGTCCTATTTGAATTTGAACTTGCTCACCTTTTTTAAAAGAAAAAAATATAAGGGAAGCAAAGCTTTGAAGAAGTGGTCCAGACTATCTTTAAGTTAATCCTCTCAAACTTTCCTTCTTCTAGGCTGATTACACAGGAGAATAACTCAATACCCACATAATTGTTTTCCAGCCACCAACAAGCTATCCATTTATTTAAATCCTTGCAACTCACAGCAAGACAGCAGTAATTTTTGAGTTGCAAAGAACTTTCAGCTCGCTTAGTCACCCCCACTTGCTTTACTCTGTAGGAATGACATCATGTGCCCTTTTACAAGGTGTCTGCAACTTTGTCTTCCCAGTTTTAGTGATCTATTGCTGCAAATCAATTCACTTCAAAATCGTAGTTTTAAAATCCGCTCATCATTTCCAGAATGATAAGGACCGGCTAAGCACTCACCTTATAAAAGTGCTCTGATCCTGATGGCTGTACATTGTACTCATTATTCTCTTTCACACCTTACACCTCATTGTCTTCTCTGACATTAAACATTTGACTGTGATATAATTTGGGTTATTTATAAACAGGTACCTAATTTAAGTGATTAAATTGAACATGTCCTAGATAATGAAAGGATTCCATGGTGCACAGACATAAAGAATGAGATGACTAAGTTTCGTGTTAATGGAACAGCTTTTTCCTCCATCTGGAGGGTTCTTCAGCAGCATGAGACCCCTGAATCCTCTTTACCTTACCACTGACTCTTCCCAGGATGTATGTAGGGGGTAAGGAGGAGGGGTTTGTTATGGATTCACTGATGGTTTTATGTGGAAAATGGGTGAGGAGAACAAACCAGGCAAAGCTCTATTGGTCTTCGTACTTCTCCTTGGGCCCTTCCCACAGGAAACATCAGTTCAGGTTTCTCCTCCCAGCTCCGTGCTTTATGGGAGATCACATGAAAGAAAGTCTCTGGGGGCCCATCACTGCCAGTGCAAGAGTGGACAAATAAGAAATCTTGAGATGTAATATCCAGAAGCACAAAACGATTCTCCATGATCATCTTTATCATTACAAATAGAGATAACTTACCGACAAACTCCTTAACGTTTCCCTCCCCCCCCTCCCACTCAAGGAATTCAGATCTTGGGAGAGGTGAAAGGATGCTATTTACCGAGTTACTGGAAATAACTCAACAATGCTTTCTCTTTTTCCTCCTCTTCATCGTTAGCACCAAAGAAGGCTTGCCTTGTTGTACACCGGCCACTTTTTGTGCATGATTTCATTTAACAAAGGGCAGAGAGACTGCATGAGTCCTGCCTCTCCCTTTAAGGTTACACCTCTCCTCACGGCCAGAGATGGACCATTTCCCTACCCCGTAAGTCTTGGCTGACTCATGGCTGGGACTGACACCAGCATGAAACACAAGTGATCTTCTGGACCATCCTAGCTCAGACTATCTGGGGCCTGGCAGTGTGCATTTCCTCTCTCTCAAGAAAGCAGCTCCCTGTCTTGAAGCCCGACCTAGACTTCTAACTTATGAAAGAAAAGATGGAGAGGGGGCCCTCATGGAGGAACCCAAAGCACCAGGCATTGGATGGAAGCTTCCCTTAAAGCAGCTACTTTGAATGAGCAATGATAGTATGTGCTCTGATTTTATTCTTTTGTTTATTCCTGCCGGGGTCTTGCTCCCCCTTTTTTTCACCTTTGATGATGGTCTAAAAGAGTTTCCACCTTCTGATCCAATTTGCTCCTCCAAGGCCCTCACTCTCAAGTTGGCTTACACCGGTATCTCTTGAATGCAGTTGTCACTTAGTACTTCAGTCCTCAGGAATATATTTTCTATTCTATGCTATTCCCTCTTTACTCGTGAGAGCAGAGTCCTGCTATGCTTTGTTTAGTGCTGTGTCACAGGAAGCTTGAACATGACCCCACGGAGAGTAACAGCTTCATGGTATTAGTTGCATAAATGAATGAGGGTCCCTGTGTCTCCCGAGGTTCTTGGTGTTGCGTCCATTACTCAGTTCTGTCCATTTTCTCCCTTCCTGTGTAAAGGCTGGGAGCTTGCAAGTCCGAGCGCAATTCTGGCTCTGCAGAAGTGACCCAATGGCATGGCATCTCAAGGGCACAGGGAGTGGAGAAAGCTCTTCGGACACCTACTGTGGCGCATGATAAATGGGTTTCAGCAGCTGGGAGTGTTTTGCAGAGACTGGTCAGCTAGCCAGTAACCAGGGACCGCGAGATGCTGGCGGCGATTCCTACAGCATTGCTCTCTGGGCAGAAGCGGTGGAAATGTGACCTGAAATCATAGTAGTCCCTCTGACTTTTCTCGCTGTTGCCCTTAAAATAATTGAGGAATAATCCCTTGAAATATCTGCAGGGCTTTCTGTTTTGCTACTCGGTTGTAATGGATGCTTCCACAGACGTCTTCCTGGAGGAGAAGCAAAGTCTTATTGTTACCTGGAGTCTCCATACCTATACAGTGTTGAGACGATAGTGAAAAAGAACAATTCCAAGAACCTGATCATGCTGTTGCTGTGGTCGCTGGGTCTGACTCAGTGACCCTGTGTACGACGGGCCAGAACCCTGCCCAGATCTGTCCATCCTTACAATTATTCTGCTGAAGCCATGGTGCCAGTCCTTGTTTAGCATCTTCCTCCTTTACACCACCCTTCAACTTTACCAAATGCAGGGTTATTCCCTAGGGACTGATCTGATAATAGCAAATGTAGACAGGGAGGAAGATGTACTTTTCCACTTACTTAAACAGTTACATAATTTGCCCCTTGGAAAACAAGAGGGGGGGGGGTTCTCTCCTGTCCTTCAGGGTGGCTATGGGTGGGCATTGACAAACAGGCAGTGGGTTTGAGCTTTTGTCCAGCGTGTTTTCTGTCAGTTAGCAATCCGGTGAGGCTGCTGCTAATGACGCCGTCATTTTCAAGATCGGGATACTGAGGCACAATGAGGCTAAGCGACTTACTCAAGCAGTCACAGCATGAGGTGGCAGACTCGAGATTTGTTCACATCCAGGCTTCTGGCTTGCGCTCCTACCTGAATAATGTCCATTCAAGGTTTTGGAGGCTACAACCATGAAAGTTTTAGAACTCATTTCTTATACATCCCTATGCCGATATCATCCCTTAAGATGCTTACTTTCTAAAGGTATTGTAGAGACATCTTTTAAAATCGAGCTCTGTATTTAGGTGTGTTTGCTATGATTACCTGCCCCTCCCCACCCCCACTCCCACCACCCCATGCCATTAAAATTAAAAAAAAAAATTAAAGGAGTCACAGAAATAGTGAGCATGGTACAGAAGTTAAGATCATTGGCAAAGTCTCTTCATAGGTTTCATGTGAATGTTGTGATACACATGTTTCCATTTCTTGCTAGGAAAAGCAAGCCAATGCAAAGGGTCCACAATGCCTAGGCATGAAGATGAATGAAGACCATTTTTTTGTGATGAAGGCATCAACCCAACGGAAGAACTGCTTTCCCACCTGGCTTCCAAAGGTGTGTGTGTATGTGTGCGGTGAGAGAGAGAGAGAGAGAGAGAGAGAGAAGAACCACAGACACACAGAAAAAAAAAACCAAAGTGAGGCTATCTATAACATGGTGACCCTGAAGGAGAACCAGGGCATGAAGCTGGGTGGGCAGAACAATGGGCACAGGTGGTGTGTGCATTTCTTTTTCTTTATTCCACATGTCTCTTTACATACAGAGGGAGGAAGATATGCTAGTGTAGTCACCTTGGCTAGTAGTCTATGTTCTCATCTCCAGGAAATGTCTTAACCTAACAGATGCATTTGGATGAGAACTCTGAACATAGAAAGTCCAGTCCCTTCCATCCTGCCATCTCCTCTGGGTCTTAAGTTGTGCAGGGATGGATTCTGTCCATCCAGAGAGGAGGAAGATGTGTCCCTGTTTCTTGCTGACCATCCCTGCGAAGGTCTTGTTGCTGGGTGCCAAGCTCTCACTCAAAATGACCCTGCAAAGGGACTAAAACTGCCCGACAGTTTCTGGTGGTGCTGTTGGCAAAGCACTAGACTGCTACCCACAAAGTCAGTGGTTCAAACCTACAAGTAATCCATGGAAGAAAATAAGGCTACCAGCCTCAGAAATACTTTACAGGATTGTTATGAATTAGAACTGAAGGTAGTGAGTCTCTTTTCCCACAGGATTACTGGTGGATTCACACAGGTGACCTTCTAATCAACAGCTGAACTCATTAAAAAATCATCTTACTGGGAGGGATGTCTAATAGCTCTTAGAACAATCCATACATCAATTATATCAATCACATTTGTGCATAAGTTTCTATCATCATTTTTGTTTTTGTTTTTCTTTGGGGGGGCATCACTGCCCTCTGGTGGTCATGGGAACTACCCAGTGCTCTCCTGAGAGCCACCACTGGATTTGAACTGCCAAGCCCACACTCAACCACTTACGCCACTGGGGCTCAGCCCATTTCTTATCATTTTTCAAAGCACTTTCTTTCTACCTGAGCCCTTGATATCAGACTCCACCCCACCCCTCATGCTCCCACCCTTGTGAACCCTCCATAAATTATAACTGCTATTTTCAATATCTTATACTGTTTGCGGTCTCTCTTCACCCATGTTTCTATTGTTTGCCCACTGGAGTGGGTGGGTGCATATTATATATTGATTGTTGCTATCATTTCACCTTTCTACTCCTCTTTCCCCCTTTGCTCTTGGTATCATGACTCCCACAACTGTTCTTGAGGGGTTTATCTGTCCTAGACTACGTGTGTTAAGAGCTCTTATCTGTACCAATGTATGTGTTCTGGCCTACCTGAAATTTTAAGGTAGAACTGGGTCAGGATAGTGTGTGTGTCTGTGTATGTGGGGATGTTAGCATAAAAAAAATAGAGGGGTGTTGTATGTTTTGTCAGCACAATACCATTGTTTCATCGGGGGCTCCTTTTGGGGTGCTAGATAAGCCCATGTGATTTGGGGGGCAGCCTGAGGACTAGAGTTAACATATTGGGCAACATAGACATTTCCAGAAAGTTCTACTGTATAGCACTGACTTGGAATGAAGCTATGATTCATTAATTAATATGAATGTATTTGACGAGAAGGTATTCACACCAGTCCTACATAATAATGTTTATGTATATTATAGCTATTATGTATATACATACATATATATCTCACTTTATTCCTCAAACACATATAACCGGAATTGCAAAACCACCTGGAACTGAGGCTCAGGCCGTCATGATATCAGTAACACAAGGATATTTTGGTCTTCTTTCTGCTTTCCTTTTCCTCAAAATTGGTTAAGAATCAGGGTAGGGATGTGGGGTCTTACTTATTGGACTGGAACATGCTGGCTAATCACAGTGGCAGGAGGATTTTATGCGTGTTTCAGGATCGTTGTGCCAAGGCAGTGTAAGTGCTGTTCTGGCTGCGTGACAGTGTCTGAGCGACTCGGAAACTTCCAAGGCTTAAAGAAGATGCTGTAGGTGAGAGGTCTATGTTGGACAGGAGATGGGAGAATCTAGGGCAACACCAATGCCTCCCCCACACTAGTGTGTGCCCAGTGTCCACCCTGTGGTGGGGACCAGTCAGATGCAGACACGCTGATGGACGGAAATGTGTGTTCATGAGTATCTAGCACATTTTGAAATCTCCTTGCATGCCCCTAGGGCTACCTCTTGGTGGGTGTAAAATGGGTCAAGGCAGCCGTGCTCCCTTTCTGCTAGTCAGCATCCTTTGGCTTTCAGACTCTAAGCGTTTAATGGTGATACCCACCCAGCTTATGTTCTGAACTGTGGATGTCAGATACTTCGCCACAAGCTGGTACAGTGGCCTTCCCTGGCCAGAGGACCTGTCCTGCACACTGCCCCCTACTCACACACAGTGTAGCGTGAACTCAGCCAGGTATACTCCCTTGCAGCCTCAGTTTTCTCATCTTTAAAAGAGGGAGAACACTCCTCGCTCTGCTACCCTCACAAGGGTTGCTTTGAAGATAGAGGTAAGAATGACAATCATGAATGAGCTAATAGATGGGAGGTCATTCTCCTATTCTAAAGATGGGCCATTATCTTTCTTTTTTTTTACCCAAGGAGAAACCCCACACAAGCCTTTTAAAGCCCTTCCTACTAAGATCATCTAAGTGAGAGCCTGGCTGAATTCTTCAAGTGCTTCTGTGAGTCCCACACAAAGCAGCTTTTAGTTAGAGCATCAATTGGATTTCCGTTTGCAAAGGGAAAGCAGGAGATACTGTTTGTCTTCATTTGACAGTGGAGTGGCTCTTTCAGGAATGGCCAAGGATCTGTTCCTGGATTGTACCAAAATACAACACTTTGCTTCTTGTGAGTGCATCCATAAAGATTCCAAAGTGATTGGCTGCTCCGGCCAGAACATTTATCAGGTTGGCAAAGTTCCTTGTTCAGTTAATAAAAAAAAAATGCCCAGCCCCATCTCTCCTAGTCAGACTACGCCTGGGCTCTGCAATGTGGATAAAAGTGGAGGCCCTGCCTTCATTGAAACTTCCCCCTGTAAGTTTCATATTTCTGGGCCCTGCAGATCAATGTGTAAGCTGTTCAGAACAAACAGTTCCCAGGTCCCTAGATGGGTGCCTCCTTTCTGCTTGATGCCCCAGGATTAATACAGGCGAGAGCTTTTATTTCAAGCCACTAGAGAATTGTCTCCGTCACATAGTCTGGCCCCTATTAGGAAATTCAATATTAAGCTGGCTCTATATAAATTTATTGTCATAAAATGGTGACTTTTGCATTTCACATTTAAACAAGGACAATTAACCAGCCATGTGGTGATATTTACAGACATTCTTTCACTATGTTTTAGAAGCAACTGTTCAGAGAAGAACATAACTGGTTTTACACGAGCACTTTTAAACACTCCTTAGAAGACTGGTTTCTAAGCTCGGGGGAGTTGAAAATGTAAAAGCAGATTAGACATTTTTTTTAACAATTCCCCCAAGCACTTTAAAATGTTTTTTGGGTATTTTGAAAACAATATTGAACAAATAAGTTGCAGGTTTCCTTAAATACTGTCAGCTGTAATCAGTGAGTTTATTATTATTTTGTAATCCATGCTGCTGCTGCTACTATCCAGTCAAATTCCAGCTCATATTCAGGAAAAACTCTAGAAGACATCCTTAAAGTGAAATGATTTTTTAAATGTATACTATCTTTCCTTTAAGCTAAAATCAGAGCCAGAATTTGAGACGACACCTTAGGAATTGGTGGAGTTATGTTCTCTTGCACACAGGGTCTTTTTGAGTAGGAGTCACCTGACAATAGTAATTTGCCCCAAACCTCACTTCATTATGAAATTCCCGGAAGTGTGCTGTGTTCCCCATACAAGATGGGCTATGCCCTCCCCTAAAAGCACTCAGTCTTTGCAATGCTAATTAAAGGGTGTGGTCTATTACATTCTCTGTCTCATGGTCACAACTTGTCTTTTCTTTGAAGGGGTAAATTAGAGGAAGTGATTTTCGTGAGTCTTCTCAGGAAGCTTTTCACAGCAACCAGGGTCTTTGAGGGTTCCAATGAAGATTCCATGGAGGACTGAGTAAAAACTTTTGACTTTCTTTTCTTGCCTTCTTTTAAAATTAGCTCCGGGATTTGTTAGAATGATGGGGGTGGGGGTGGGGGTGGGGAGGGGTAGCATGCTTTCTCAAGCCTCTACTTCAGTCAGCTGTCATGTCACAAAGGAACTTTTTTTTAAGACAAAAGCAATATCTGCAATTCTATCCAGATCCTAGGCAACTAAACCGCATCCCACTTTTTTTCACCTACAGCGAATGAAAGTTCACATTCAGGAATGAGCATCCAAACGCAGTTTTTAAGCGAAGGATTCACCGTCCAGCGTCCAGCGGTTGCGGTGTGTGAATACAACAACACCCCAACAAGTTTTCTTTGAGTCCATGTGCTAGGTGCCTGGGCACAAGCAGAAACCCAGCTGAGCAGGCTGAGTTCTAGATCAGGCTCCTGAAGGCAAAAGGTCCCTTCACACCCGCAAGAGGTGAGCCTTAAGGAACCACAGTGTCTCCCCGCCCAAGACAAAGGACAATACAGGGAACCCCCTTTTGGAAACCCATGCGCATCCTAGAGCCAGAGGAGCGATGGTTTGCGATAACCGCGCGGAAGAAACTGCTTCAGAGAGGGGAGGGTGGCAGGGGGAGCTTACGGGCGCCCCTGCGCAGTCCTGGGATGATTCTTTGCTTACCCCGGGGGGTGAGGGTGTCACCTCGTGAGGCGAGAAGGGGAGTGTCAGGGGCTATCAGCTCGCAGAGGGCACGGCAGAAAGGGCGAGGAAAAGTGGTTCCGGGCGGAGTGGAGCGCAGAGGGCACCGTGCGCACCGGGGCGTGCGGAGGGCGCCCGTGCCGGCGCGCCCTGCGGGGACCCACGCTAGCCCACCGGGAAGAGCGCCCTGCTTACCTTCGGGGTTGGCGCTGATGAAGACCCGGACGCTGCGGCCGGCGGGCACGAGGTGAGAAGGCAGGGCGCTGAGATTCCCGGAGAAAGCCGCCCGCCGGAGCGCCGAGTCGCGGGGACAGGGCAGCTTGGTGCCCGCTCCGGCCGGCCACATCGCCCTCTGAGAGGCACCGCGGGCGCCGGCGCCGCCGCCTCCTCCTTGTCCTCCTCGTCCCGCTGCTCCTCGGGCGTCCGAACGGCTCGGTCCGTCCCCGCTGGCGGCGCGTCTCAGAGCCGCTCCGAGCCCGAGACGCCGCCGGCGAGCTCCGTGGCGCGCCCCGGGGACCGGCCGAACGGCCCCCGCGGGCTCGGTTCGCCGCCCCGCCTGCCCCTCGGCGGGTCCGCCCGGGCTCAGCGCCGCCGCCGCCGCCGCGGGGAGCGCGAGGGCAGCGTGGCGGCAGCTAAGCGCGCGGCGCCCGTTTGCGCGGGGAAGCGCCCGCGCCGGCCGCCCAGCCCGCGGCCATCTCCCCGCCCGCGCCTGCGGCAGGAGGAGGGGGCCGCCCGGTGGCGGGGCCTGAGTGGGCGCCGAGAGGAGCCCAAAGTTTCGGAGCGAACGGCGTCCGAGTGGACTCCAAGGCGCCCCGCCTCCAGCGGCTCGCGGCGGGGGAGGGGCGCGGCGGGGGCCGGGGGCGTCCGGGTGGCGTCCGGCTCCAATGGGGACCCGCCCCGGCGTTCGCCGCCGCCTCCTGCGAGTCCCGGCAGCCGATCAATTAGCCCGACCTTCCCGCCGCTCCCCTGCCAGCCCTCCAAAGGTCAGGGGAGCCCTGGCCATCTGCGGGCCATCGCGTGCGCCCTCTTGCTCAGGTGCAGCGGACCCGGCTTCCGAGTGGGAAGACCAGTCCCGCAAGCGGCAGTCAGGGGTCTCCGGCCTCCAATGTGGCGCCGACTGGGGGGTGGGGGTCCTGGATGGACGGTCCGCTCGCCCCGTCCTGCCGCTCGCTGCCTCCTCTCCCGCGGCCTCGGGAGCGGGGGTGTTTATAGCCCAGCTTTGCCTCTCACGTGCTCCTCGCCGCGTGGTCTCGGAAGCCAGCCGGGAGCGAGTCTCCGCAGGGAGCCCTCCTGGCCTGGCTGGCTCCCTGGGGCTCTGGCCACCCCCGCCTGGGCGCCTTCACCGGTCACTCCGCGGGGCGCGGCGGCTCCCAGCCGCTGGCCTCAAGAATGCCTGGAGCCTGGAGAGGCGCAGGGCGCGCCAGGGCCAGGCGTCTGTGGGGCTCCAGGCAGCGCCGCTCCATGCAGCATCCCGCCGGGCGCAGGTGGCGGCCACCTGGGACAGGAAGTGCAGGGCTTAGACTTGGTCTTGACCCAAGTGTGGCTTCTAGTGCTATGGTGAGAAACACGTGTCCGCTCCCCCAGGTTGACAAGGGGCGATCTGAGCAGAGGTAGCAGGACTGTGAGACCCGAGGCCCGTGGCTGATGAAGGGGTCGGGAGTGCCTGAGTGAGTTGAACCCCAGAGGTACTCAGCTATCAAGGGCCACACCCCTCTGCAACCAGCGACATAAAGACAGATCCCTAGAAAGGAAAACAGACTGGGAAGAATGAAGTGTGACTATGTGGGAGCATCTGCATGGGTTTCAGGGCAAGGGCTGGGAGCACGGGGAGAACTGGGAACTTCACTGGAACCTTCCACTGGAGTGGGGTCTTCAACTCCCTCCTGCTAAGCTGAAGGACAGGAACACCTGTTTCTTAGTGAGGACAACCATCTCCAAGTCCTGCCAAATTGTAGCGTGGGCGAACACAGGGCAGTGGCTGCTCAGTTGCCAGTCTAGTTACCCGCCCAGGGATTTCCACCCTAAGCTGTTCCTGTCTGCCTCCAGACCTGCACTTCCTCTGGGCCCTGCTGGGGGCAGTGATGTCCTGTGTACAGTTGTTTGCTTTGTTACTCCAGCCCCCTTTCAGCACACACCTTTTAGAGAGACCTCTGTGAAACAATTGAGCCCCTAGGTTTTGAAGTTTGCTGGGTCCTTCAGTGGTGTCAAGCTCCTAACAAAAAGGCTGGCCGCTGATCCCATCTCGAGACCAATGGACTTCCCTACACAGGTACTGAAAAACCCACGGAGCACAGCTGTAAGCGGAGGACCTGGGGGCACGGTGAATGGAGAATCTGCTCCACGCCAAGTCGTTTGATTTGGGGTTTGTTCCACTCTAGAGAAGCTGCAGACAGCTGTTCTGACTTTCAGGTGTTGTTATGCAATCTGTAAAGTTATTAGTTCCAATCATTCCTTTTAGCAGCTCCTTTGCAACCTGACCACTCCCGGGTGGAGACTTTCTTCAGCAGGAAAGTGGGGCCTGTCTCTGAAAGAGCCTCTGGGTTCCCAGGGGGTAGAGATGCAGGAACACGTTAGGAATAATGCAGCATTTGTGGCAATACCATCCTTTCTGAATCTACAATGTTGATCCCTGGGGCATGGAGACCGGGGCCCTTTATGCCTGATCCCAATACAGTATGGTTATGAGGGACTGATGGATGACCCCAGATTATCAAGGAACTACTTCACTTGCTTTAGTCCCCCACGGCCACCCTATCCCTGTTTATTTGTTGGTTACTATCTTACAAATGAGATTCGTGATTGTGTTCTCTGACCTCTGCCTCAGATCTCAAAGTCTTGCACTTTCTTCAGATGACTTTGGGATTCTGGCAGCCTCTATAACCTAATTAACTGTTTTAAACAGGCTGAAATTTAGCATTTGCCAGTGTCACTGCAGATCAGGGCAGCAGAGGAGAGAGCATTTCAGTGGTCTGTGAAGGCAAGCTCTCAAAGTCTCACGCCATGGTCACATGATTGTCTGGCTAGCCTTACTTCAGTATATCAGGCTGCTGTCTTTGGGGTGGTATTACCTCATTCATTCCATCCTGACCTTTCTCCACAGCCTTCTCTCAGCTGCTTCTTCTAGCCTGTGTCTAGCTATTATTGAATGTAGACATTACTTGTTGAGTTACGGTCCCCATGATTGGCAGTTCAAAACCACCGGCAACTCACTGGTAGAATGACTGGGCATTCTACTGCTTGTGGCAGTCACCTAATCTTGTGTCAATTTGAGGATTATGAGTGGAGGGGTGGAGTCTAGCCTGCTAATCTGGAGATAGCCAATGCTGACCTCTATGTGGGCATGACTTTCTCTTGAGAATTCTGGGAAATCTGGCCGTATTTTCCCCTTGGAGGTGAGAGACTCACAATTCATTTCCTTAGAGATGCTCTACTGATGAAACACAAGGCTGACAACCTTTGAGACATTTGTGAGGAGAAGCCACAGGGGATAACCCTGATGAACCCAGACATCTAAAGTCAGAAAAGCCATGTAGAGACCCGTGCCAGAAATGAGATGCTTACAATGCTACTTGACTGTGATTGTCCTGCATTTGACCTCATTGCATGTGCCTCCAGAATCTAAAGAAGGATTTATAGACTGGTATAGGACAAATGGGCTAATATCAGACTTATGAGCTTGGACTGGACTGGGTTGGGATGCTTTCTCAATGTATATAATATATACACAATGTATATACACAATGTATATAAATATCTCCCTTTTATATGTATGTGTGCTTATGAATTTGTTTCATTAGTCTACCTGGACCAACTCACTCCCATAAACAGTGACAGCCTCAGAAAGTCACAGGCAGGTGCTTTGAGTCAGCACTGACTCCGTTGCAGTGTGTTTGTTTGCTTGTCATTAGACCATGTTAACATGCGAATGACAAACGGGAGAGGCCATCTTAGCACTAACACCTTTTAAATAAATTGGACATTATTTTCTAACTTCAAGAACCTCTAGCTACAAAAAAATCACTAAATCAAGCCCGCTGTCATTTTAGTGGACTGATGAGACAGAATAGAATGTTACATGAAGTTGCCAGGGTTATACCTCTTTAAGGAAAGGATCTACCTCACCTGTGTCCTTCATCAAGCAGATGGTGGCCTTGAACCACTGACCTTTCTGTAAGCAACCTGACTGTGTACTGTACCACATTTGACTTCACAGGCCAGAGAGCAAAAGAAATAAGAAATGCAGAGAGAAATGGAGTGGTAAGACAAGTAGGAAAGTGGGAAGTAGGCCCTGGATTTAAATGTGAAATTGGTTTTGATAATGGTTTATAACGTTGACAAATGTGATTTCCTTTTAAAAGTCTTGCTATTGGTTCCATTTACATTAACAACAACAACAACAACAACAACAACAAAGCTTAAGCAAGTAAAGTCACCTGTTCAAGGTCACACATCTGATTATTCGATAAATTGGATGAAAGCTTATACAGCAAATCTGTTTTCCGTTTGGCAATTATGTCACTGATTGCATACTTCAAAAGATAATATCATTTCTTTCATTTTTAGCCTGTGTTTCTTTCATTCCCTCTTCTTTTCTACCCTTTCATGCTCTAAGAACTTTGGCTTTGGACCAATGCTACTCCTTTGACCTCAAAGAAGTAATTGTTCTGCTGGGTACTTAGCGCCCTAGGGTTACTCTTCACAGTGCAGACCTTTCTATTGTTTGATACTTAAACCTCACAGGTCAGTTCATTTCCAGGAGAGTTGAAGAGTGAAACAGAGTCATCATACCCAAAGTTCCACCAGTCTCGATTCAATCAATGTGCCTGGTCCCACAGGAACCTCAATTGTGATCTCTTGAAATGCAATTGGTAGTGATAGGTGGGCAACATCTTCTTCTTCTGTTCCTAAGATGGGAGAGAGGTTCACCTGTTCCATTTGTTCCTTGAGCCAATAAGCTAGACTATCAGGGACCCACTTATTGTTTACAGAGTGGAAACTTCTCAGTCTATGTGAGAACTTGTCAGCATAACAATTTGCCAACAGAGATTCTTGATTCAGAGGCGTCTGCAGCAGATAGATTTCACAGCAGTTCAGTTTTAAATAAAGTTACACCTTTCTGAAATCGCTGTCTTGATGTTTCATGACTCAGAAATTCTAACTTTATATCCACCCCCTTTCAAATCTGTTTAATGTATTTTTGATCAGTCTTCTAAATACTTAACATTGTTGTGAGAGTGCTATGCATAGTATCCTTCCCAAAAAAGAAAATGGGTAGGAGATTTTAAATTGAATCTGTAGATTTGTTTTTATATTTATAAATGAAAATTTTATTTTCATTTTAAGCTTGCAAGTTCATTTTTCTCCCCTCCCCCAACATTAAGCTCAAATGTTGTTTTCAGTTACCAGCTCCGACTCAAGGGATTCCCATGTACAACAGAACAAAATGTCCTGCTCTGTCTGAAAATCCATTGGTACAGCCACTGTGTACTTGAAGTAGTTTAACTTTCCACAAAATATCACAGACTATTCTGTTGTGATCTATCGAGTTATCTTGGACAATTTTTAAAGTAAATAGCTCAGCCCTCTTTCCCTACTCTGTCGGAGTCAGGAAACTGTACTAGGTCCACGGTGATGGCCCTATTGCTCTTTGAAATATCAGCATCCCTTCCTGCATTCTAGTAATATGTAAGCCACCAGAGCACAATAAACTAAGATTAATGCTACAAGAAGGAAAAATAGATAGAATTGTCAAATTAAATGCATTTAGAGACATATACTTGCATATCACCTGACATTTATTTAAAGAATTGCTGTTCATAAGTGTGTTCAGATATGTTAGGCCATTGAGATTGTAACCCAGCTAGGTAGTGTTTTGAATCATTGTATAATCCCCTGACACATCTTTTATTTAATACAAAAAACAGATCAAGAGATTGTTGTGGTGTGCTCAAATCCACGCAGTTAGTGGGGGGCAGGATCAATAGCCAACCTTGTATTTGCAAACCAAGTGTTAACTCATTTTTATTGTTAGAGCAAATTCATGAGCCTGGCTCACACTTCTCTGGGATGTTTTTACTAGGAATTGCGAAAAATGAATAGTAAAGGGTGACAAAAATCCTCTTGGAGGGCCATTTTAGTTACATTGCTCATCTATACAAAATTATCTATTTTATTAAGCTCAGCAAACTCCATATCCTTTCATGATGCCAATGCCTGTTTTGCAGAGAAATAGAAGAGATTCTGACTTTCAATGATTTGTTCAAAGGTAGCAAGTGCAGGTACAGAACTATGATGTGTACCAGATTTCTTTCCACTGTGCTAGATAAATGCTTCTCCACCTTTGGGGGTCAAACAACCCTTTCACAGAGGTTGCCTCAGACCACTGGAAAAAATAATTCTGATAGTCTTAGAAAGCAAGACAACACTCCTCTATCTGTCTCCAGGCAAGTGTGCCCACATGCCGGTGCACTCACATATGAGGATCCAGTGCAAAGGATGCGACACCATGCTTCCAGATAAGATTTCATTTATTTGTAATTAGAAACATTTCACAACATATAATTACATATTGTTTTTGTGATGAATCAATATGCTTTAATTATGCTCAATTTGTAACAGTGAAAATACCTCCAGCATATCAGCATATCAGCAGGGCGACTCACAGCAGTAGTAAAATGACAGTGATGAAGCAGCAATGAAAATGATTTCATGGATGGGGGGGGGGCGGTCACCACAACAAGAGAAACTATATGAAAGGGTAACGACATTAAGAAGGTTGAGAACCATGGCACTACGTGGAGTCTATCCATGATGCAGAATCCATAAGGAAGATCAGAACTGCTTCTCTGTATGGTTCTCTATACCAAGGTAGCTAAATATCTTAACTAGTTTGCCTATATAAAGAATTATATCGGTAACTTTTGGTGACCCTAGTGAGGAGTGTCTCTGGCAGTATGCACAGAATGGGCCACCCTGGCCCAGACTTCTGGGTATATACTGGGGACCCATACCTGGTACCATGGCTTGCTAGGACTCTGAATCCTGAATCTTCAGGGTGCATGACATGCTCCAGAGGCTGCACCAGTGAAATCTGATGCAGAAAATATAGTGGATGAAATGGATTATACCTTAGACACACTTGTAACCTAACAACATAAGACTGAAAATTCATGGTGTCTGAGGAAGCTGAAGACAACTATAACAAGGTTGTTGACCTGTTGGTAGGCAAACAATCATGGTCTTGCTTCATCAATGCTCTGAATGATGTATTAAGGTATATAATATTCTGACAAGTTTGTGACTGACATTCTCAGTGAATATTATGTAAAATTTCCCAGACAACCATCTCCCATTGATTGTGCAAATAGCATCCAGTCACGAGAGGATTGATTTTGTGTAATTGATCCTGTACAATTCTGTACAGATACTGCAATATGGAGTTAACTATATTGGCCCAATATCCTTTTCTAAACAGTGCTTTAAGAAATTAGTTCCAGAGGCTAATCAAAGATAATATTAACAGAAGATCTTTACTTCAGGGACATGATCGATAAGACTCCCTATCAAAAACTAACAAGAAGTTTTGAAGGAGAGTCAAAGGCAGATAAAAAACCCCAACATAGATTCAGGAATGGTTTGTGGCTCACACTAAATCCTACTTCCAATTTAAGAAGAATTAGTTCTTATATCATAACCCTGCTCAGTATTCATCCTCTAGAAGTCATGGGTGCTATAGGAAAGTGTGGTGAAGAAATTAGATGGTGCTCAGCTATCAGATAAAATAACATACTGGGTCTTAAATGCTTGTTTCCAAACAAGCAGCCATCTAAGTGAGATGCCAACTAATACTACAAGGAGGAAGCACACCTTCATTAATGAGCAAAGGATTGCAAATCATGTATTCTAAAGTTGAAGGAGGGAATAGTATCAGAGCCTAAATTGTGAGAATCTGGTTTGTATAAAGCTATGGATGACAGTGGGAGTCCAAGGTACATTTGTGGGATCAACATAAGAAATAAGCCTCCCTTCATTTCTCTCTATAATAGAAGACTGGGAAGGAACTGGTTACCAGAGTGCATTGGAGAAATGACAAGATCGAAGATCAAAATGATAAACTAGACTTGAACAGGTAAAATCTCATTGGTTGATTCCCCCATCTGATGCACATTAGGCCTGATCTGGTTTTCAACAGTTTCTGTATGTATTTTTTGTTGTTTTTCATATTGGGCTTCAATCTCAGATGTGTTTTGTCATGGGGTAACCCTTTTAAATTCTCATTATATGTTTTTCAGTGTATGAAACCCAGGATTGAAGAACCTATAGGGCAACAAGTAGATTAAGGGTATCTGGGAGTACAGTGCTATTGGTGGGTGGTGGGGGAAGGGAGATGAGGTCAGGAAGGAAAAGAATGTTTTGAAATTGTATTGGTAATTGTACAACATGGCTTGATGTGATTGAGCAATGGATATTTGTATTAACTCCCAATAAAATGATTTTGAAAAAAAAGGTATGTATTTTTACGTAGTTTAAATGTTTGTACTGAGCTAGAATTGTGTTAAACATATGTTGATCTTAACTTTTGTTTTCAAAACCGGACAAAAATGGTTTTCCTTGTATATGTTCCTTGCAAAAAGAATCCATGTCAGATAGTAATTCTGCCATTGCCTCTCTAAGACTAACTCTACGGGTTTTAGTTTCTCAAAATGATCCCAAGGTTTTATGCCTTTTCTTTTTCTCTATACTCTAATTGTGCCTTCTGTCTATTATGTGATAGAGTTCCTCCTTCCTTTCCGCTGTTCTTTTTTTTTTTTTTTGTTCATTTACAAAGTAATAACCATCAGAGTCCTTAAGCATCAATATGTATCTTCTTAGGATATACATCACAGATGTAAATGAATTTACTGTACATTTTAAAAAATGAAATACTGAAATTGTCTAAGCATTTCACATCTCATCCAACGTAGTCACCTATGTTTGCTTTGAAGTTCTAAGAAGGATTTGTTTGTTCGTTTTGTTGTTTTTTTGTTTTGGGGGGCATCACTTCCCTCTGGTGGGAGTGGGAGGCCTATCCTTGCTGCTGCTGGATTTGAACTGCCAAGCCAATGGGCCACAGTCCCGCACTCAACCACTATGCCACCGGGGCTCAGCCCGAAGCATTTGTAAATCAAATGTTTCAAAAACCAGTTTAAATTCCAAGCTTACATCTTGCTATGTCCTCTGGAGGACAGTTAACGCATAGGAAACTTGGGTTCCACAAGATGCTCTGCCTACAAGGCAATTTCTTTCCCTGGTGCTCATCATATTGATTCTAGTGTATGATGATCCCAGGTGTGAGATGTGTCAGATTAGAAATGTGCTCTATAGGGTTTTCAATGACAATGACCATTCAGAAAGCGATCGCCACACCCTTATCCAAATCCATTCTGTGTCAATTGGAACCACTACCCTATTAGTTTGTAGTTAAATGCATGCTCATAACATGCTCATAACACCTAAATAGAATGTAGCTTTTCATTATAAACATATACCTGGATAATGAATACAGATCAACTTCTATGTTCATATTTACCATCCTTATGGTAAATATCTGAAACCAATAAGGAATTTCTTCTAATAATATAGAAATTTGTCACAGAATCTGTGATAGATAGGTTTATTGTGCCAATCTGGTCTATAGGAACACGTGAGATTAATTAGGTCGCAGTTTGATAGGCGGGCAAAGAGAGAAATGGCTCAGCAAGCCCTGCCCCTCTCTCTCTTGTTCTGTGGTGATCAAACCAGTGTGTGGTAGTTCTTTGCCTCTATTTGTGATCTATACTACTTGTGGGACACCCAACCTGTGGATTGTGTCACTGGCGCTTGAGGTTCCTTCAAGACCTGCTTCACCACTCTCTGATGTAAACATCACTTGAGCATGGGTCTGTCGGAGCCTTTCACCTGGCTGACTGTGGTTGACCTGCCCTGTTTTTTCTCCTTGTGGCCATATGGCCCACATTGCTCTATGGAAGACTCAGCTCTCTGTTTTCTTGACCTTGGACCTAGCAGTTCTCCTGAGTAGATGGACTTCCAGCATACTAACCATTTCATGGAAGTGACTTGAACTGGGCCCTCTGTACAGCTGATGGACAAATTAGCTGTTATATGACTTTTTACTGTATCTATCAATCATCTGTCTATCTATCTATCTAATCTTATAAGTGTCCTGGTTTTGTTTCTCTAGAGAACCATGTCTAACACAGAATCGAAGGGCAGAAATGGAATTCTATCTCAAGAATTACTGTGAGCAAGAATTGGACAGCACTCATAAAGCAAAAATTTAAAAAAACTTAAAAAATGTCTTATTGCTCATCTGTTCTGTTCTCAGTTCCATGAATATGTGTGTTTGTCTCTTCTCTCTTTCTCATACACACTCATCATTTATATATTTTTTTAGTAATCAATACACATAATGGGATACATCCAACCCACAGTTGAGGACACATGGAAAAAAATGAACAATTCTTTACTGAAAAAAATTTTTCAATAGGCCAGTGGGTAGCAAAATAATTCAATTAAATTTGATGTTGTTGCTATTAGTTTATAGTTGATGTTTACCTCAATACTAAAATCACATAATCAGAGATTAAAGAAGAAATAGAAGAGAGTTATAACAAGATTACTGAACAGTTGATAGCCAGACCATCATGGTCTTGATAATGGAAAATTATCCATTTTTTCTTTTATTTTCTCCTATAAAAAGAAAAATTTTCAATATTCTACCACTTCAAGTAATATATGATCAAGAACTAATAGTTCTCAAGGAAAGAAATCCAAGATGTATCCTTTTTTTTCTCTAGTTAACCCATCCTAACATGATATGCAAGTAAAATTTTGGTGGAGATATGTTAAAAATGGTTGGAGCAGTACATTGATAAAGAACTGCCAGAAATTCAAGCTGAATTCAGAAAACGATGTCAAATGAAGGATATCATTGCTGACATCAGATTAATCTCGTCTAAAAGCAGAGACTAACAGGTCATAAAAGCTTACTTCTGTGTTCTTGACCATGTAAAAGCATTCGACTGCATGAGTCATAAAAGAACTATGGACATTGGGCCTCTACTCAAGTACTCCTTGAACAAAAGAACACTCTTTTAATAATCTGGCATTCTGAGATGCTCACCTACCCAACATGATTGCTGAAGACAAATGGGTGCATAAGCAAATGTGGTGAAGAATGTTGATGGTGCCTGGCTATCAAAAGATATAGTGTCTGAGGTCTTAAAGGCTTGACGACAAATAAACAGCCATTTAAGCTGAGAATCAATAAACCTATATGGAAGAAGCACACCAGTCTGTGTGATCATTAGGTGTCAATGGGATCAGGTATCAAAAACCTAGAACAAAAAAACATGTCAATGTGAATGGGGGAGGGAGGGAGGAGGAGTGTGTAGTGGAGACCCAATGCCCATCTGCAGGCAACTGAACATCCCCTTACAGAAGGTTCACAGAGAGACGACAGACCACTTAGGGTGGCAGTATAGTTCCCACAAGCATACACCTTTAGTTCTTTAATGCTTCCTCACTTCCACTCTCATGACCCTAACTCTACCTTATAAAACTCTCTTGACCATAGCGTGTTCAAGAGCTGCAAACAGGGAATACTGGGTAGATAAATTCTTCAGTACCAATACTGAGAGTAGCCATACCAGGAGGGGGAAGGGAAGGTGGAGGGAGAAAGGGAGAATGATCACAATGACCTATTTATAACCACTTGCCAGGGCGATGGGCAACAGATAAGGCGGTAAAAGGAGACATCAGACAGTGCAAGACATGGAAAAATAATAATTTATAATTATCAAGGGTTGAAAAAAATGAGCTGACACCTAGGATTCAAGTAGAAAGCAAATGCTTTGAGAATGATGATGGTAACAAATGTTCAAGTGTGTTTGACATAATGGATGTATGTATGGATTGTGATAAGAGTGAGCCCCCAATAAAATTATTGGAAAACAAACTATGGATAACATGGCAAAGAATGTGAATTTCATAACACTTAATTTTGCCTAAATGGAACCTGCACACGGACCAAAAAGCAGTCATTGAACAGGTCAGGAGATTGAGATCAGGAAAGGTTTGGACCAGGAATGTATCCTTTCACTCTGCTGATTCAATCCCACTCCAACAAATGTTACACAATTCCTTTAGCATTTCCAATGTACTCCCAAAGGGCATGCTTCTCCACCCTTATCTTCAGTTCAATGGTCCCCATATTTGGTCCTGTGGGTCATCAAATCTGTTGTTTGTTAGGTGCTACTGAGTTTGTTCCGTGACTCATAGTAACCTTGTATACAACAGAAAGAAATACTACCCAACCCTCCACCTTCCTTATAATTGTTATTTTTGCACCATGTGGGAGAGCCTCATTGCTGTGTTCTAGGTTCTACACTTCCACTGCCACCATTCCTGTGTAACTCCCCTGATGCTCCTCTGGTGTCACAATTCTGTGTCCTGAATCCAGGAGGTTTGCTGTGTAGAAGTCTTGTGGTCCAGGAACCCTGGAAAAGGGAAAAATCTATGCCGCACTGTTTTATGCTTATAGAACTTCTCTAAACATTGGAAAAAGACTCAAAAGTCAGATCTGCAAAACTCACACTTTTCTCTCTAGCAAATGTCTACTTCCTGATATCCTAGCCAGAACATACCTTGGACAAAAGTTGGGCTAAATACTTTTTGCATTTCTAGTAATAAAATTAGCATAGTGATGATCCTCTTCTTTGAGACTCAGATGTCTGGCAAGTTCACCTCTCCTGGACCTCAACCAAGAATAAGAATGTGACTTAAAAAGAAGCTTTTAAGCAGCCAGAATATATATTAAAATGCTTACACAGAAGCTTCCTCCCTTGATTTATAGGAGATTCCCAGAAACACCCTTTCAGATGATCTTCTCTCCTATTGTGTATACATTTCACTCAAGCTGGGTTTAACTTGTTAGCACACCTGCAGCACATTATCCATGCCATTGATTCGATTCTGAGAAGATTTTATAACAAAGAGTCCAGAAACATGATAACAGACAAGGACAGGAAAACAATGTCTATATTCATAAAGACACACATTAAAAGACCACACACTGCTCAGTCATGTAGATGTCACTAGATTCTGGTATTATTAAGCACAATATACTGCAAAATAGGACAAAGCAAATTACAGGGCATTGCAAGTAACAGGGAAAAATGGCATTGACATTTCCAGTAGTAAACATTAAATAGGCAGATAGATCAATAGCAAATGAAATAGGTGTATCTAAGAAGAACAGTGAAGGTTATTGTGCTTAAGTCACCAAAGTAGCTAACAATGATAATGATACATATATACATACACTAGCAATCGAGATGATTATTGAAAATCTTCAATTTTTTATTTCAGGCATAGTGACCATATGATAGTTTGATTCAAACTTGTTAATATCAAGATCATTTCAGCTTATTAATGCATAGGATATTGATTTTTTTTTTGGGCATCACTGCTCTCCGGTGGTGGGAGTAGAAGGCCCAGCCCCACTGCTGGAATTGAACCTCCGTCCCAGTGGGCCGCAGTCCCGCACAACCACTACGCCACCGGGGCTCAGCCCAGGATATTGATTTTTAAGCATTCTAGTTCATCAAAGAAATGCAGGTCAAAACAACCATGAGATACCATCTAGTACCCAAATCAGAAAATCAGAGTGCAACAATGTTGGAGGGGATGTGACAAAATAGGAATAGTTCTACAGTGCTGGTGGTCTTGTAGATATGTACAGCCGCTATGGAAAGCAGTCTGGTGATATGTAATGAAAATGGAAATTGAGCTACCTTATGATCTAGCTATCCCACTACTGGGTGTATATGCAGAAGAGACAAGAAATAAACCACAGCCAGTGATTTGCACACTGATGTTTATTGCAGCACAATTCACAATTGCAAAGAGTTGGAAGCAACCTAAATTTCCATCGGTAGATGAGTGGATGAGCAAACTCTGGCACATACACACAATGGAGTGCTATGCCTCACTCAAAAGCAATGATGAGCACAGGAAACACATCTCTTCATGAGAATAACTAGAGGAAATTATACTAAGCGAAGTCAGTCAATCACAAAAGGAGACATACTGTATGAGTTTTCTGAGTTAAGTGTAACCAGTATGGTAGGTATAGAAGAGAATACTCCTACATCATAACAGTTGGGCTAATATTTAGGGTAAGGGGAGGTGGGTGGGCCAAACCCAGGGAGGTACATGCTGGGTACAGCACAGTAATGGGAGAAGGATGGAGGGGAGAGGGAGAAAAAGGGAGTTCAAAAGTGAAAGGATAAGGGAGGGAGCAGGACACTAACCCACTGAGGGGGAGGGTACCGGTCTTGTCACCACAGAAACCAGAGTGGGCATGCAGATCCTATCATGAAGCACCCAACCATGAGGACAGTGTGGATGCATGGAAGTATGCATGAAAAGAGATTGCTACAGGGCCAGACTCAACCAGAGCCAGATTGACCCCAGCCCTGGAGGCGGGCGAGGCAGAGAACAGGTTGGGGGAGGCACCAGCATTCCACACCCACAGGGAGAAAAGCAAGAAGGGAGGAAGAGAAAGAGTTGGTCTAGTCCCCACACTGACACAGGATGCTCAGAGGACTATGCCCCTGCGAAGACCGAATGGGTCACAGAAAGGACTGGGCAAACAGCAACAAGTTGTGTCACACTAGTTCCCTACTCAAGCAGACAGCGACACAGGACATTTTGGGGGTCACAAGGTGGGAAAGAAACACAGACTTGATCTCCTAAAACGAACTGAATCGAGAAGGGAGCACTCCTGGTTAGACAGTCAGGAGGAGAGAATGATGGGTTCGATGGTTCATTGGGGGACATGGGGGAAGAGGAGGATGGGGGCAGGGATAGGCTCATGGATGGGCGAATGAGTGGTCCAGAATTGGTGGCCAGGAAGGTGTGGGAGGCCTGATAAGGTTTAAGCAAGGATAATGTAACCGAGAGGAAGTACTGAAACTCCAATGAAGGTGGAACATGATGGTGGGACAGGAGGAAGATGAAATAGAGGAAAGAACTAGAAGGCAAAGGGCACTTGTAGAGTTCTAAACACAGGCATATACATACATCAATATAATTGTCTATGATAAGGAGGGAATAAATCTAAGAAGATATATTTATAGGTTAAGTACTGGGGTTGCAAGTGGACCTTGGGCTGTCACCCAGGTGCTCCCTCAATGCAAGAACTCCTTGTTCTATGAATCTGGTATTCTATGATACTCACTGGCCCATTATGGTCACTGAAGTAAAATGGGTGCATAAGCAAATGTGGTGAAGAAAGCTGATGGTGCCCAACTATCAAAGGATATAGCATCTTTGGGTCTGAAAAGCCTGAAGATAAACAAAAAGCCATCTAGCTAAGATTTGACCATGCGCTCATGGAAGAAGCACACCAGCCAGTATGGCCACGAGGTGCTGAAAGGATTAGGTCACAGACATCAAACAGAAAAAAAAAACATATCGCTGTGTGTGCACCTTCCTGAGGTATCCACAGAGGATATGGAGGAGTATGAGCAGGAGTGGCGAAGAAAGCCAATGTTGCCCAGCTATCAAAAGATATAGTGTCTGCGGTCTTAAAAGCTTGTTGCTGAAGACAAATGGATACAAGGCAAACAGAATGGAGGAAACGGATGGTGCCCAGCTACCAAATGATAAAGTGTCTGGGGTCTTAAAGGCTTGAAGATAAACGAATGGCCATTTAGCATAGAAGCAACAAAGCCCATATGGAAGAAGCACACAAGTCTGTGTGATCAAGAGGGGTCAAAGAGGGGAGCAGGTATTAAGCACCAAAAAATGAGAATCACATTATGAATTAGAGGGAGAGCAGGGTGGGGACCCAAGACCCACTTGTGGGTAATTGGTCACCCCCTTACAGGGGAATCTTGAGAAGGAGACACACCAGTCAAGGTGCAGCAAGGCAACAATGAAGCATACAACTTTCCTCTAGTTCCTGAAGGCTTCCTCCCCCCAACTATCATGATCCCAACTCTACTTTACAAATCCAGTTGGACTGGAGAAGGTACACTGGTAGAGATGGGAGCTGGAGATGTTGGGAAATCAGGAGTGCTGAGCCCCTCAGGGCCTGTGGTGAGATTGGATTTACCAGTTGGATGAAGAGAAGGTGTGGTAGAAAGATGGAACCAACTACAAGGATCTACACATAACCTCCTATCTGGAGGACAGACATCAGAGGAGTGGGCGCGGGGAGATGTCAGGCAGTGTAAGATATGACAGAAAAACAATAATTTATAAAGTATTGCTGAGCCCTGGTGGCGTAGTGGTTGTGTGTGGGACTGTGGCCCACAGGGTTGGCAGTTCAAATCCAGCAGCAGCTCTCCAGGAGCAAGGCTGGGCTTCCTACTCCCACCAGGAGAGTGATTTCCACCCCTACAAAAAATAGTTATCTGGTTAATTTTTTCCTACTCCCACCAGGGCAGTGATGCCCCCCTCCCCCCCACAAAAGAATTGTACGAGCCTCCAATAAAATTATTTTAAAAATACTTTATAAAGTATTGAGGGTTGATGGGGGGGAGGAGGGAGCAGGGGCAGAGCAGAAAGTATGGGAAGTTATATCAAGGGCTCAAGTAGAAAGGCAAATATTTGGAGAATGATGACAGCAGTAGGCATGTGAGGGTGCTTGGCACAGTATGTATTTATGTATTGTGAAAAATGATGTTTGAGCCCCCAATAAGATGATTCTAATAAATTATAAAAAAGACAAAAAATTCTTATGTAAATTAAAAAACTTCCAGTTTTCCTTGATTCATATTTTGCATAATATACTTTAAAATGTTTTTGGAAAAATGGATTTGAAAGAGAAGGCAATTTTTGAAGGACGTTTTGAAACCTCCATATAAAGTCCATCTTCCAATCTCCAGTGGATGTTTGTATCTCACATTGGTCGTTTCTTCTCACATTGGTCGTTGCCTATCATAAGATAAAGGTTCCTTTAAATTTATGGTATTCCATTCACATTATTAAGGTTGACTCTGTTCTTCTGCAGTCTTAATTTAAGTGCCTTCGGACAAGAGGGGTCATCTTCCAGCACTATATCAATGTTCCATTTCTATTTAGAAGATTTTCAGAGGTCTTTTTTTCTCTTTCAGAAGTTGATCACCAGGTTCTTTCTAGTATATCTTAGTCTGATAATTCTGCTAAAATTTGTCTCCTGTGGGTGGCCAAAATTTGAAATTCCAGTGACTTTGCTTCTGAAATCACAGCAAAAACGCAAACCACCAAAGGAAGGTGTAAGAGACTTAGTAGGGATTGATCAAGGCAGTAGGGATCCTCAAAGGTTTTAAACAGGGGGCCAGTTTACTGTCTCTCAGATTGGTGGAGGGCTGGGCTATAGTTAAAAAACAAACAAACTATGAACAAATTCACTGCGGGCCTGGGACGAGTTGGCTGATAAACAGGACAGCAGTGGTGGCAAAAACACCTGACAGGTCGGATAAATGTCCTTGGTGGGCCGCATGTGGCCTGAGGGCCATAATTCGCAGACCCCTGAAAGGGCAATGTAACTGAGAGAAATTACTGAAACCAAAATGAATACTGATCAAGATAGTGGTACAAGAGGAAAGTAAAAAGAAACAGGAAAAATAGGAGGCAAAGGGAATTTATAGAGGTCTAAATACAGGCATGTACAAAGGTAAATATATTTTATATGATGATGGGGAAATAGATCTATGTACATATACTTATAGGGTTAGTATTAAGGCAGCATATGGACATTGGGCCTCAATGCAAGTATTTCCTCAATGAACAAAGAACACTTTGTTCTATTAAATTGGCATTCCATGATGCTCACCTTCCTGACATGATCATTGAAGTCAAATGTGTGCATAAGCAAAAGTGGTGAAGAAAACTGAAGGTGTACGGCTATCAAAAAGATAGTGTTTGGGGTCTTAAAGGCTTTAAGGTAAACAAGTAGCCATCTAGCTTAGAAGCAACAAAGCCCACATGGAGAAAGCACGTCCGCCTGTTGACTACGAGCTGTTGAAGGGATCAGGTATCAAATATCAAAGAAGTAAAAATCATATCATTGTAAATGAGGGGGAGTAGAGCTCAGGCACCCAAAGCCCATCTGTAGGTAATGGGACATTCCCTTATAGAAGGGTTGCAGAAAGGAGATGAGCGAGACAGTGTGCAGTGTAGCAACAACGAAACACAACTTTCCTGAGGTTCTTAAATGCTTCTCTCCACCACTATCATGATCACACTCCTACCATACAAATCCGGCTAGACTAGAGGATATACATTGGTACAGATAGGAACTGGAAATATAGGGAATCCAGAACAGATGATCCCTTTAGGACCAATGGTGAGAGTGGTAATACCGGGGGCATGGAAGGAGGGTGGGTTACAAAGAGGGATCCGATTACAAGGATCTACATATAACCTTCTCCTCAGGGTACAGACAACAGAAAGGTGGATGAAGGGAGACATTGACAGTGTAAGATATGACCTAATAATAATAATAATAATAATAATAATTTATACATTACCAAGGGTTCATGAGGGAGAGGGATAAGGGAGGGAGAAGAAAAATGAGAAGTTGATACCAAGGGTTTATGCAGAAGCCAAATGTTTTGAGAATGATGAGGGCAACAATTGTCCATGTGTGCTTGACATACAATGAGTGGATGTAAGGATTGTGATAAGCATTGGATGAGCCCCAATAAAATGATTTCTTAAAAAAAGAATACAAACCACCTTAGTGTGGCAAACTGACAGAAAAGTAGTGTTCATTAGGCTGTATATATTCTGTGTGTTGAGCGAATAATCCCAGCAGATGAATGTGGCAGCTACAGAATGTCCTATCAACTTGGCCAAGGAGTGGAGTCTGGCCTGTCCATCAGGTCATTGCCAAAGAAGCCTCTGTGTGGCCATGGCCTTCTCTTGAGGATTCCGGGAAGTCCTGTTTTCCTCCCTGGAGGCAGGACGCACTCTCACTCTGTTTTCTTTTCCTGCTGACAAGCCAGATGGAGCTACTCTGATCGAGTCAGAGGCCTGGAACTGGAGAAGCCATGTGGAGACCCTGAGACCCTGAGGTGCTCGCACCGCCACTGGATCCTCAAGACTTCCCACCTATTGGTCTGTGATCTTCCTGCATTTGGTGTCTTTGCATGTGTTACATGAGTCTGAAGAGAAATTTAGAGACTGGTATGGGACATATGAGCTAATATCACACATAGGGAGTTCATCTGGTCTGGCCTGGGATTTTTTTCTCAGTATACAATTGCCCTTTTGTCTAAAGTTCTTATTTTCTTTTTAAAATCATTTAATTGGGGACTTATATAATTCTCATCACAATCCATCCACTCATCCATCATGTCAAGCATATTTGTACATTTGTTGCCATCAGTCACTCTCAAAACATTTGCTTTCTTCTTGAGTCCTTGGTATCATTTCTTCATTCCCCCCTCCCTCCTCACATCCCATCCCTCATGAACCCTTGATAATTTATAAATTATTATTTTTCAAGTCTTACACGAACCAATCTCTCGCTTCACCCACTTTTTTGTTGTCTGTCCAACAGGGAGGGGGTTAAATGTAGATTGTGATCAGTTTCCCCTTTTACCCCACCTTCTCCTTCCCCTCCTGGTATCTCGACTCTCATTATTGGTCCTGAGGGGTTTATCTGTCCTGGATTCCCCATGTTTCTAATTATTATCTGTGCCAGTGCACATCCTCTGATCTACTTGGATTTGTAAGGTAGAATTGGTATCACTATAGTAGGGTGGGGGAGAAGCATTCAAGAATTAGAGAGAAGTTGTATGTTTCATCATTGCTATACTGCACCCTCATTGACTCGTCTTCTCCCTGCAACTCTTCTGTAAGGTGATGTCTAGTTGCCTACAGATGGGCTTTGGATCGCCAATCTGCATTCCCCCTCATTCCCCATGTCAGGGATATGATACGATTTTTCTGTTCTTTGATGCCTGATATCTGATCCAATGGATACCTCGTGATCACACAGGCTGGTGTCCTTCCATGTGTGCTTTTTTGCTTCTCAGCTAGTTGGCTGCTTGTTTATCTTCAAGTCTTTAAAACCTCAGACCCTATATCTTTTGATAGTCAGGCACCATCAGTTTCCTTCACCACATTTGCTTATGCACCCGATAAAGCTCTTTCTTATATACATATGTGCCTCCCTGGATTTGTTTCTCTAGTCCACCTGGATTAACACAATGAGTTACATCAAGAAGAGCATGACATGGATTATAGAAAAATTAACACCGTTTAATATGCAGGTGACAGAGCCTTGTTTACTGAAATTGAAGAAGATTTGAAGCATTTACTGATGAATATAAAAGGCTTCAGTCTTCAATATGGATTATGCATCAACAAAAGGAAAATAAAAATCTTCCTTACTAGACAACAGACAACAGTATGATGAATAGAAAAACATTAAATTTGTCAAGATTTTCATTTAAATGGAGTCGTCCTCATCAATGTTCATGGAAACAGCAGTCAAGAAATTAAACAAATCTAGCCTGGGCAAATCTGCTACACAAGATTAGTTTAAAAATGAAAAAAAAAACCCACAAAGATATCATTGTGAGAACTAAGAGAACACCTGACCCAAAATGTGGTATATTCAATTACCACATATACATACCATATACATATGCATATGCATATGCATATGCATACCACTTGTATGCATACAAGTGCTGGATAGTAGATAAGGAGTGGTGAAGCATTGATGTAGTTGAAATGTGTGGGTGAAGAATATTGAATATACTATCGACTTCCAGAAAAATTAACAAATCTCTTTTAGAAGAAATACCCCCAGAATGCTCCTTAGAAGTGGGGTTGACATTGCCTCTCATATTTTGGACATGTTATCAGGAGAAGGACATTGTCTTTGGTAAAGTAGTGTAGAGGGTCAGCAAGACGGAAGGCTATCAATGAGATTGGTAGTCATAGTGGCTACAATAATGGGCTTAGGCATAGCAAAAATTTTGAGAATGGAATAGGACCAGGCAGTGTTTAGAATCTCTGTGAGTCCAAACCAACTCTCTGGCATTTAACAAGAACAATAAAATTCTGGGTTGGGGGAGGGGGAAGGTACTTTTGGAGGTGCAGTGATGAAATTCTTAGTTGCTAAATGAAAGGTCAGCAGTTTGATCCTTCTAGCTGTTCAGATATGACAGCCCATTTTCCTAAATTTTTATAGCTTTGGAAACCATGTGAAAGTTATACCCTGTCCTGAAGGGTTGTTATAAATCAAAGTCTATTCTAAGCCAACAGGTCATATACCTATTGAATATGTTTAATGGAGCTAGAAATGTTTGTATGAGATTTAAAGATACTGATATACTTATTTCTAGACTGTCAAGCTGGGACAAAGTTATTATTATTATCATCAATATATAGATGTGGACCTTAAGCCAGGTGATAACAGGTAACTTGCCCAAGTCACACAGTAGATAGAGGGCTCCTGTGCTTTAATCATAGACATCATTTTAACTCATGTTTCTGTGGCCAGAAACTCATGTTTCTATGGACAGTAATTCCATATTTCTCACTTCCATAGAAAAGCAAGAAAATATTGATCAGAATCTGTGATAAAGCAAACTGGACACCAAGGATGTGGAGTTGTGGAATATGTCAAACAAACAAACAAACAAACAAACAAACAAACAAACAAACCCTTTTTTTTCTGTCCTCCCTCCCTCCCACTTTCCTTCCTTTCCTCACTCCCTCCACTCCTCCCACTCCACCTCCTCCTCTCGTTGTTCCTCTCCCTCCCTCTTTCCCTGCCTCCCCTACATTTCCTTCTTTTTAAGAAAATTAGAGAAATTTAGGTGAGTATGATGAAATCAGCAACAGTGTATCTCCCAGCATAGTGCTTTCCACACTGTAAATGTTTTTTTGACTGTATGCCAGTTAAATAACTGAGCAGGAAACGATTGGGCACGCAGGATAGACAGTGACTTTGTGGAAATCAAAGAGCAGTGCAGCAAGCTCAGAAAAGAGGTGACCGAGGTGAGTGGAGGTGGCACCGTGCCTGTGTTCCCAGCTCCTATCTCGTGCATCAGTACAGATGGATCACTATGAACTGCGGGAGTGACCCAGATGGATAATGTTATCTGTGTCACCATTTGTTTGTCTCTCCCCCAACTCGAAATGGCCTGTGAGGGTAATGAGGACAGACAAAGACTAGGGTCTGAGCCACTTAACCTTTAAGAATCTCAGTTTGCAAATCAAGCTGGTAAAATCCGGTTGTATCATATTCTAATGCCCTTTGACCTATTAGAGAGTAAACGGTATATCATGGCTATGCATTTGCTGAATATGTCTAGAAGTAAATCCCGTTTCTGCTCAAGACCAACTTTTCACAGAAATGCTTTAGCGAAAACCCGCTTCTTTCCAACAATCCTAGCTGAGTTCAATTACGTGTGCCTTGGGATCATTGTTAATCGTTTCTAAGAGGTTATTCAGAGCGGTGCTTTCAAGCCACAATGAGTTCCTAGTATAAGGACTTTCAATCTAAAGTTCGGTCTGTTTTAGCTGGCATAGAAAGCCTTTGTTTCCTCTCAATTTTTATTAGACTTATTTCTTTGCTAATTTTGGTTCTTCACATAATCTTTTCCTTCTAGAGACTTATTCATGCATTTCTCATTGTTTTCAAATTAGCCTGATCATGGCCAGATCTCTACCATTTGGTGTGAGAACAATTCTAAACATATCCTCTTAAATACTAGTGCTCTTTATTTTTCTGATCTTCAGTTTTAATAAGAAACAATATAGTTTTGTTTGTTTTCCTTTACCACTCGGAAGGATCAGTAAGAATTTCAATTAAGTCAGGAAAGAAGATAACAAACAGTATATGTCCATCTTAAACTTTGTTATTTTAATATGAGGGGGAAAATTAACACAGGAATACCAGAGCAGATTTCAAATTTTGAAAATTGCTTCTCAGGTTATGGAAAGAATAGCAGGAAATGGTAACAAATAAACTCATCAAAAACCTAAGCACAATGTAACACCCATCGGTTTTGGAAAGATGTACACTGTTTACTGGGAAGCAAGAAAAACAAACCCATGACCCACATCCACTTATCGTTGCTTTCAGTTCATTCAAATTCCACAGGACTTGGCACCAAGGGACCATGCCATACATACTTGGAGAATACATTGCACATGCTCTGACAAATGAGCTCAGAAGTGATTTTAAAGAGCTGCTAGGTTATGGCCTTCAATGAGGACATGCACACCTGCAGTAACCCAAGAAAGCCATATGTGGAGCATCGTATTTTTAGCACATCCCCAAGGGAACCACACCTAGTGCTAACTCTGAAAAAGAGAACCTCATAGCCTAGTGAGTGTTTCAAAGACAAGAATGAATAACAATCCAGACAGAGTCAGAAAGGGCTTCTGATGGCTGGGGGTGTTCTCCTAAATACTGATCTCTGATTTCATTGGAAGAGTCATGGAGAATTAGACATGTTTATCTAATAGCTAGACATACACAACGACCTAGTGTATTTCTGTAACAGCTAATGAAACACCTATGACCTTCTTTATACTGAGCTGTGCACACATGCCATCATAAGAGTTAGAACCTTGAGGTAGGATAGGAAAGAAAAAGAGATGGGAGAGAGAGACAGTAAAATTTTCATTTCAAAAAACAGCAACATTTTTCGTTGTGCACTATATTTTTAATTCACTTACTCTCACCTGGCTTAATGACATAAGATTTAAAACAAGTGAAGACCACTGATCTGTTGAGGATGTGGAACAAAGCACTCAATCCTGTGGGTTAGCAAGGAGCATGCCAAGAAATATCTCACCACTGAGGGGAGATCCTACCGACAGTTCTGTGTAGCTGATAAAGATTGCCCTCTGTTTCAAGGTACTTCCTCGGGGTAAAATGGAATGGTAGGCTTCCAGACAACTCCTACTTGCCTTTTAAACTGGGATGGCAGACAAAAGTGACACAAGTTTTACTGTCTTGCAGTTTGGACATGGTTTTGAAAATGGGGAAAGTTGCACATCGAAGCCCTGGAATGTGAGAGGCTTATCTTCTTGGTGGGACTGTCGATGAATGATGCACATTGATAGCAACTCAGTTGACTACCACCCTTGAGCAGGACACCATCCTGTTTGGCAGGACACTGCCCTTTTGTACTTAAAATTTTTTGTGTGCAAGAGATTTGGTTGCTATGCAACACGTCTACTCCCCCTTCTTCTGTCAGAGGGAATTTAAATTTCTAGCAAGGCTGGAATTCTTCCTGTTTGGGTTATCTTTCTTATTCACCATAACTTTAAAAATTCAGGTCTTTTACAGTGATGCCTGCTTCTCCGGTCATGACTGAACCAGGTGGAACTGACTTGAAGTCTTGACAAATTCTTAAAAGTACCACTAGAACAGATCTGCTTCAGAATTCAAGGAAAGTATGCACACACACACACACATATAATCATAGCACATGTGGTTATGAACCATCTAGATATAGCTATATACTTGTAGCTATTTCTATACACCTAATTATCTTCTCTGTTCTCAAGTGAGATAGAAACTTCTAGGCAACCCACACAATGCTAACACTATTCATATTTACTCACAAATTAGGGGAATAATTGTGCATGCATTATAAGTAAATTATACACATTAAAAATGCAGCTATCTTTCCCTCTTTCTATCCCACCTGACTGTTTTTTTTTATACTTCTTTATTTTTTATTTTGGGGCATCACTGCCCTCTAGTGGTCGTGGGTGCTACCCAGTGCTGCTCCTGAGAGCGTTCACTGGATTTGAACCGCCAAACCCACAGGCCACAGTCCCACACGCAACCACTTACGCTACCAGGGCTCAGCCCCCCACCTGACTGTTTTCATAAGGATGCTGGACTAACTTCAGCCCCCAATGTTTATATAACGCAGCATCTCCCCTCCACAGGTTGGCTTGTGAGATTGCTTTCCCTGAGCATTTGGGAGACTAGATATGTCTCAGGTAAATTCAGGAAGCATCTGCAGTCATTTCTTTCACACAAACTAGGGAATCAGAGGAAGCTTGCTCAGGCTCAGAATCAGAGTAGGGTCTATAGATAGAGATAGCTAGATGGTAGATAGAAGAATGCAAGTGAGAAGAGTGAAAGCAGACAAAAGGCAAAGAAATACAGTGGGTACATAAACAAGAGGCAAAGACAAAAAGAGTTCCAGACAGAGCTTGGGTCGCCATCACAGTTATCCTTATTACTTAGCTCTGTCCTGGACTTTAGGTTCCATAAGACACTGTTATCAGGTGTCGTCAAGTCAAACCTGACTTGTAGCAATTCCACAGGACAGTGTAGAACCCCCTCACTGGGTTTTCTTAGACAAGCGCTTAACCATTGTGTCACTGAGACTTCTATTAGACTTCAGGTCTCTTATTTGCCACCATTACTGCAACTATGTGACAGCTACATCTCCAAAGTCTTGTGGTTGTTTGGGAGTGTTTATCTCTTGATCCTGGAGGGCATTTTACTTCCCCCTGGACCTGCATCAAGTTTTAAAGACAGAAAAGAGTTTTTGGGAGATCCACTTCTTCTCTTCTGGCTTGGAGTGATTAGGCAGAAGAGGAGAGAAAGAAGGATTATTATTTTAAAATGAATGAGAGAAAGATAAGTAGGAGAACAGAGAGGTAAAGCATCTCCTTCCTGATCCACTCATCACCCACTGTTCACCAGCCTTGAGACCTCTGTTTAGAAGGCAATCTGGACCCTTGCCTTGAAAGGAAGTTTTAATCCTCAATGGAGTGGAAAGAAACAGAGCTGGTGGAAAGATTTCCCTATGAGTGAACAGTGGGGACCCATGATCATTAACCAGTCTACAAGTGTCAACCATAGTTGGTAATCTTTGTGTTCATTATCAGAGTAAAATGCACATTATCATCTGGGTATTTCAGATCATTGAGGAGTTTAGTGGTAGAAGTCTCATCTTCTATGTGGGAGACTGGGTTCAACTTCCAACCAGTGTACCTCATATACAGTCACAACTCATCTGTCAGTGTACACTTTTATATTTATTGCTCTGATCTGAATGGGCTTTGGCAGAGCTTACATATGAAAAAGAACTATCAGACAAGGGAAACGCTGTGCGTCACTACAACCACTCACCACCACTGTGTTGATTCCCACTCATTGTCATCCTAATAAGACAGAATAGAACTGCTCTGCAGGTGTGTTAGGCTAGATAGTCTAGAGAAGAAAGACCAGTGACTCTCATATAGGTATAAGAAAGAGATTTATATTTTTATATTGAAGTAATCTTATGTCAAAAAAGCATCCCCATCTAGTCCAACTTAAGTCTGTGGGTTTGATATCAGCTGCAGTTTTCCTTAGACTCACATAGCTGCAGGCTGATGGAGAAAGATAAAACCCGGAGCAGGGAAATTACAAAGTAATGGGTCAGACGGATCAAAAGAAATATGGCACTCTCCTTCTGACAGCTCTTAGGGTTGAACAGCCCATGTGGGACCCTGCCTGGAAGCAGACACAGAATCCCAGTAATATCACAGCTAGAAGCAAAATGAAGGACCTAAGAGAGAACGCGAGAGTAGTTCTCAGTGTCTCTCACTTTTATACAAAAGGTCACACCTCCAAGGAGATGTCATCAGCCTGCAATTTGATTGACAAGTTGGGCTCAGCCCCTACTCTTTCAAACACACTCAGGTTGACATAAACTCTAACTGCCACAACAGGGTTTCTGAGATTTTATATCTTTATGTGAACAAAAAGCCTCTTCTTTCCACTGAGGCATAGCTGGTAAGATTGAACCGCTGACTTCGTGATTAGCAGTATAATATCAAATCTGCAACACCAAGGGGGCTCCTTGGATAACCCACTGAGTCACAACAATTAAAGTACATTGTGCATGGGGTCACCATGACTTTGGAGCTGACTTGACAGCAGTTAACAGAAACAATAATTCCAGATCATTTAAAGGAAGGTAGAAAAGTTTGAAGACTACTAGCTAATTAATAATATCATTCAGGTCAAGAGCTCTGATGTAATGTGCGTCATGAATTCCTGTCTGCAGTTTGAGATAATGCTCCTTTGAAGATATACTTGGAGCAGAGACCAATACCCAGCGTATTCAGTACCAAGAGGAAACACAAAAGAAGGGTTTACTTGGCGGGTGGGAGTGGGGGGTGGGGTGGGGGGGGGAAGATGCCATGCTTCTTTGCAAGCTGTAGCTGAGAAATCAAAGATAACTCAGACATCACTAGGATAATTCAATCCCTCTGCCACTTGAGACTGACTCTCTATTACCATGAATAATTAGCAAACATACGGTGTTTTAGCTAACCCTGCTGTTTTGTGTCGCTAAGAAAGAGATTTTTCATGAGACACATGATTTGTCAGCCTGGCCCTGTCTGCTTCCCTCTGTTGTGCTCATCCAAGAAGAAATAACAGCTGAGTTAGGACCCAACCAGGCAGAAAGTCTTTCATTATCCCCTGGTATCCTTTGCTTCTTTTGTTACACCTTTGCCCATTTGATTTCCCATTCTGCCTGATATCCCCAAGGTCCCTTAGTTACACTCTCCCACTCATTTTCTTCTAGGCTCCACAACCCTGTATACTCTGATCATGTGCTCAGCTCCCAGGCTACTGATACCCAGCCTACACTAGCCACGGAGGAGGCCATCTGCCTTAAGGGAAGTGGGAGGCCCCATCTGCTCAAACACATGATAGCTAGGTCCTAAGGAAGTGGGGCAAAGGGAAACCTGTAACTAAGTTGGGGGTGGAATGAATAGAGGGAACCTGGTAGTGCAGTGGTTAAAGTACTTAACTGCTCACAGAAAGACCAGGGGTTCCAACTCACCATTAGCTCCACTGGAGGAAGATGGAATCAATTTGCTTCCATAAACTCTACGGAAACACTATGAGACAGTCCTATTCTGTCCTATGGGGTCGCTGTGAGTCAAATTTGACTTTATAGCACTGGGGTTGGTTTAGAAGGAATAGTAGCTCAATACATCATATTAAGATGTGTCCATCTTCTGGGTCCAAATCAAGGCCCTGGAGATGTTTAGTTTCCAATCATAGTCATCTTGTGTACAATGGGATGCAAGCTTGCATGGTCCGAAGTCATTCTTACATTGTTTTATGTCAAGCACATGGTTGCAAACACTGTGCCAATCCAGCTTGTCCAGAGTCTCTCTCTTTTTCACTGCCCCTCTATTTTACCAAGCAAGATATCCTACACCAGGGACTTGCCTTTCTTGAGAACATGCCCTAAGTATGTGTGACCAATTCTCGATATCCTTGCTTCTGGTGGTACTTCTTCCAAGACAGATTTGTTTGTTCTCTTGGTGGTGGTCCTTGGCACTTTCAAATCTTTTGCCAGCACCATCATTGAAAGGCATCGATGTTTTAATTTGTCTTCCTTATTCATTGTCACACTTTCACATACAGCAAGTGAAAATACCGTGGTTTGGGTTAGGCACAGCTTAGTCCTCAAAGTAACAGTCATACTTTTCAACAGTTTGAACAGGTCTTGTGCAGCAGATTACATTGTGCATTGGGTAACAATGCAGTGTGTCCTCTAATCTTTTTTTTTTTTTTTGATCAACAAACCTTGAACTATTTACAGATTTTTCTGTTTTGTTGTTATTGGGTTTTTTGTTGTTTTTGTTTTGTTGCTTTGTTTTGCTCTGTCTTTTGTGTGTGTGTGTGTGTGTGTGTGTGTGTGTGTGTGTATATGTGGGCATCACTGCCTCTGGTGGTCGTGGGCACTACCCAGCCGCCGCTGGATTTGAACCACCAAGTCTGCGGGCTGCAGTTCCACACTCAACCATGTACGCCACTGGGGCTCAGCCTCCTCTAATCTCTTGACTGCTACTTCTATGAGTATTGATTCTAGTTCTACACAAGATGAAATCTTTGGCAACATCAACTTTCCCCCCATTTTGCATGCTGTTATGTATTGGACCAGTTGTTAGTATTTGCTTTGCTTTTCCTTGAGTTAAAGACCACACAGAAAGCTGTAATCCTTGATCTTCATCAGCAAATGCTTCAAGGTCTCTTCATTTTCATCAAGTACGGCTATGTCATCTTCATATCACAAGTTGCTTGCAAGCCTTCCTCCATTCCTGACACCAGACTCTTTGTGTTAGTCTGGGTAGACTAGAGAAACAAATTCATGGACATACATATGGATATAAGGGTAAGGTTTATATATCAAAGGAATGGAACATTGAGAAAGCATCCCAACCCAGTCCAGTTCAAAGTCCTAAGTCTGATATTAACCCATATGCCCAATACCAGTCTCTAAAGTCTCCTTCCTACTCATGAAGTCACAGGCCAGTGGGTGCAGCATCCTGGTGCTGGCAGGGGTCTCCCTATGACTCCTTGCTTCTAGGCTCAGGATCCATCAACAGCATCCTGTGGTGATAGAAGCAACTCAGTGCTGGCAGGGATCTCTACATGCATGGCTTCTTCAGTTTCAGAGGTCTGATTCCATCAGGGTAAGGTGGTGTGGCTTCTCCTCTGGTTCATACAGTTCCTTGGATGCTGCCAACTTGTCTTGTCAGTTGAGCAACTTCCAACAACTGGGAAAAATGCTCTCTCATGTCCACAAGGGAAATACCGTGAGACTTTCCAGAATTCTCAGGAGAAATCCATGCCCAAACAGAGGCCTCATTGGCTACTCAATGGTTATATCCAGATTAACAGGCTAGACTCTACCCCTACATCTCAATCATGAAATTGACATAGGTACATGACTGCCACACTCTTCTTTTGGGCCATTTTTTGCTCGAATGTTAATCTTACTGATCAATTTATTAAACCCTAGGAAGGAAGGGAAACTCCTATTTATCTTCACTTCCTTCAGTACTTGACAACAGGTAGCACTTCATATATGGAAGATACTGAAGATACAGAGATGAATATGAGCTCCCCTTTCTCAGTTAGTGCAATAACTTGACCAGTAATTTCATTTAGGTCTTGATAAGAACAACGGTTCTCATGGTTAAGGTCTCAGTTACTTGCCCTATGTTTGACAGTTTGAACCCACCCCAAAACAACATGCAAGACAGGTGTGACAATCTGCTTCCAAAAACCTGGAAACCCGGAGGGGGCATTTTTGTTCTTCACACATGAAGTCAACATGTGTCAGAGTCAAATTAACAGTTACTAAGAACTACCAGATGATTAAAAATAAATCAACTTGTCTCAGGTGTCCTTGAGTGAGCTCTACGTCATGGGGATCTCATGAGTGATCTCCAGGGCCTTCAGTGGCTGATTATACAGAAGGAGATCAGCCGTTTTTACAGATTACCTTTAGAAGGAGTCTACCTTCCAGCTATCAGTTAGCAGCTGATGCAGTCACTGTTCTTACCACTCAGGGATTTTGAGATTTTAAAAAAATGTAGAGGATGGCAATGAGGAAGGACATGGTGGATCCTGTTTTGAATGGCTGGTCATGAAAAGTCTGTCTGAAGAAGTGACATTTAAACTGCCATCTGAAAGAACGCATCTACCCCCACGTGATCTGGGAGAAGTGTGTCTGAGGCAGGGAATCAGCAAATGCACGAGTCTTGGATTGGAACAATTGTGGCTTCTTTGTAGTCAGTGGGGCTGGGACATACTTTAGGAGAGGAAGGATGATCCCAAATGGCTTGAAGTCAATCTGGACAGAAGCCTGTTTCCATAAGGCCTTGCCAACTCTAGTAAGGTTTAGGCAGTCATTGGAGGATTTAAAGATGAGAGCTAGCACTGTAAACTTTATGTGGTAAAAAGACCAACGATTCCAACAGGGAAACTCCAGGTGGACTGATGACTTGTATTAGATTAGTTGTGCAATTGGCTCAAACTCATTCAGCAAATACATTAAGTACAAATTGCAAGGGGTCGCATGAGGATTCCTTGGAGGATAAGAACCGAGCAGAAGGACCACTCTTCCTCTTGTCCTCTTTCAACCTACAGTGTCAAACCATGAGCCTTGGTGGCACAGGTGGGGTACATATTGGCCTGCTAACCACAAAGTCAGCCATTTGAAACCATCAACCACTCTGAGGGAGGAAGAAGAGATTTTCTACTTTCATAGTTAGAGTCTTGGAAACCCAGAGGGGTATTTCCACTCTGTCTTACATGGTCACTGTGTGTCAGCATCGTCTTGACGGTAGTGAATTACTTCAGTTTTTGAGAGACTCAGTCTACACGACACCTCAGGAGAGTTGTAATTCCCGCTTTCCCATTCCCTCTTAGATATTTGGTGCTGCTATAACAGAGGTACAAATGGGTGACTTCAACAAGTAGACATCAATTGTTTCGCTTTTCTAGGACACAAGAAGTCTGAATTCAGGGTGTCAACTCCAGAGGAACATACCCCCTCTTTTTAGCTCTGGGGAAGGCTCTTGTCTCTTTCAACTTCTGTTCCTGGACAACATTCATGGGGTTTGGTGTCTGACTTCCCCCAACTCTTCTTTCTCTTACTTGTTTGAGTTTGTCAGATTTTTTTTTTAAAAGCTGAACTCAAGGCACATGCTAACATACTCCTGCTTCGTGAACATAACAAACATCTCGCTGCCAACAAGATCATAAATCCTAACCTACAGGTTAGGATGTTACAGCACATATTCAATCCTTGCCAACCTCTGTGAGAAAACCAAGAGAGTGGATATTCATCATTCTTCCTGATGGTCTGACATCTTTGAATATGCCTACTGAGGGGAATTCTCTACTTTAGAGTATGTGTGACTAAAAGATACTACAAATTCATTTCCCATCCCCAGTCTCTTTTTTAGCTTTGGCATAAAAAAGCTAAACTTGTGCTTCCAGCTGGAGACACCTGCATGCAAGTCATAAATTTGGAAGTTAGGGATGGGCATAGGCAGGTGCGGATGCAAATCCATTCTGGTGAGTGAAGTCTCAGTAAAGGGTGGCTTCCAGGCAGTGGAAGAGGAGGGGAAGGAAATGCTGAGGGTGACCTTCAGGATCAAGGTGGTAGAGGCTTGATGGAGAGGGCATCTTTCTGCAGCAGGTTAAATAAGGCCCTTCTAGTTGGCTGAAACTTTTCAAATCTGCTTTCCTGTCATACCAAGGACACACTAGGAGACACCTGTTGTTGTTCAAAGCTACTGTTCAGTTTTGACTCACAGCAACACTATGTACAACAGAATGAAACACTGACCAGACCAGCTTCATATTCACAGTTATTCTTATGTTGAGCCCATCTGTGAAGCCACAGGGTCAGTCCCTCTTTTCCAGGAAGCCCCTCTCCCCTTTTTTTAAGCTGTCCGTCCATTTAACCAAGCATGCTATCTTCCTCCCTGGACAGGTCTCTCCTGATAACATGTACAAAGTATGCATGTAGTCTTGCCTCTAACGAGCATTCTGACTATAGTTCTTCCAACATAGATTTGTTTGTTCTTTTGGTAGTCCATGATACTTTTGATTTTTTTTTTGCCAGCATCACAATTCAAATACCTTGATTCTTCTTTGATCTTTCTCCTTCATTGTCTATCACTTGCAAACATGGCAATTGGTTTGGGTCAGGCTCATCTTACTCCTCAAACTGATATCCTTGCTTCCCAACACGGTACAGCAGTCTTGAGCAGCAGATTCGCCCAAGGCAAGGCTCCCTTTGATCTCTTGACCACTGTTTCCAGGATCATAGCTTGTGGATTTAAACAAGATCCTTAACAGCTTCATTTAAAAAAAATCATGTGATCGGGGGCTCCTAGAACTCTTATCACAATCCATACATACATCTACTGTATGTGAAGCACATTTGTACACTTGTTGCCCTCATCATTCTCAAAATATTTGCCCTTGATACCAGCTCCTCATTTCCCCCCTCCCTGCCTGCCCCCTCCCTCACGAACCCTTGATAATTTATAAATTAATATTATTTTGTCATATTTACACTTTGATGATGTCTCCCTTCACCCACTTCCCTGTTGTGTATACCCCAGGAAGAAGGTTTATGTAAAACCTTATCATTGTTTCCCCCTTTCTACCCTGCCTTCCTTCCACCCTCCCAGCATTGCCACTCTCACCAGTGGTCCTGAAGGTATCATCTGTTCTGGATACCTTATGTTTCCGGTCCCTGTCTGTACCAGTGTACATCCTCTGTTTTAGCCTGATTTGTAAGACAGAATTGGGATCATTTCTTGTGTATGTGGGGGAAGCATCGAAGAACCAGAGGAAAGTTGCATGTTTTATCCTTGCTACACTGCACCCTGACTGGCTCATCTCATCCCCGCAACCCTTCTGTAAGTGCATGTCCCATTACCTACAGATGGGCTTTGGGTCTCCAATTTGTACTCCTCCTCATTTACAATGATATAATGCTTAGTTCTTGGATGCCGGATACCTATCCCTTCGACATCTTGTGTTCACACAGGCTGGTATGCTTCTCCCATGTGTGCTTTGTTGCTTCTCAGTTAGATGGCTGCTTGTTTACCTTCAAGCCTTTAAGACCCCAGACACTATGTCTTTTGATAGCTGGGCATTATCAGCTTTCTTCACCACATTTATTTATGCACACATTTGTCTGCAGTGATCAAATCATGAAGGTAGACATACAGTGATATGATTTTCTGTTTATCATGATATCATCTTTTAGTCCAATTGCAAAGACTTGCATCTTCTTTACCTTTAGTTGTAATCCGCACTGAAGGCTGCCATCCTTGATTATGATCAGCAAGTGCTTCAC
>PVJH01016801.1:0-49483 GCA_004026705.1 Nesogale talazaci | reverse complement strand
TTGAAGAAATTCTTGAGTGAGGTCCAATGCCCATCTTCCGTCTTCATACTAACCCCATTAGTATATGCACATAGATCTATTTCCTCCTCATCATATATAAATATATTCACCTGTGTACATGCCTGTATTTAGACCTCTATAAATGTTCTTTAGGCTCCTCATTAAAAAATTGATTTTTTAAGATTTCAATCACCCAAATGATCTCTGTCCTATCATCTTCTTTTTATATTTACTATCATTTGCTCTCATAGTCTTCTAATTTATTTTGGCCTATTTTATTTTTTACTATGTTAAGCTGTAAAGATACAGTCTTTTTATCGTATTAAGTGGACAAAATTTTCAATGCTTAAAGATGCAAAATTTTGTGTCCTTATGATTTTTGCCTTTTGCAAGGAACATTTTTGTTTTGCTTGCATGCATGTCCCTCTCCCCACACCCCACAAGCCATACCAATATTCTTTGTATTTTTAGTCTAAGAGTTATTTTACATCATGGTTATATTTTAACATGTTTCTTTCATTCTATTTTTGTTTTATATTTATTTTATTTTGTTATTTCAGTTTTCTTGGTTTACCTTCTATCTACCACTAGATATTTTTTAAAGTTTAAGCTCGCATTTTTGCAGTAAATATTAAAATGTCATCACATATAAATTTTTAAATAAAATAAAATTAAAAGATAATTTAGAATTAATTTCTTAAATTCATATTCAAATGACAAAGGAACTTGGGATCTTTTAGTATGGATTATTCCTTCTACCATACATTTGCAATGCCCAGGAATAATTTTCTAAGTCCTTGACACTAAATGTTATTTTTATAGTGAATGTTTTTATATTATACAGATTATTTTTTAGAATTATAAATAAACCTATTTCTTGTCATTTTTTGGTAAGATAATAACTTTGAGTTATTTTAGACCACTAAATGTGGTATTTTGTAACAGCACTAAAAGAAATATAACATGGTTCATTAAAAAGAGGAGGGGGGAAGGTGGAGCTTATACCAAGGACTCAAGTGGAAAATATTTTGAAATGAATATGGCAACATGTCTACAAATATACTTGATACAAATGATGTATTGAATGTTATAAGAGCTGTAAGAGCCGCTAATAAAATCATTAAAAAGAAAAAAAAAGAAAATGATGAAGGCAACCTTGTACAAACATGCTTGATTCAGCTGATGTATGGATTGTTGTAAGAACTGTAAGATTCCCCCAATAAAATGATCCTTTAATACATAATAAAATTAAAAAATATATAACATGTGGTCGCAACTTCAAGTAGTTGAAATCCATCATCTGCTTGGTGGTAGAAAAAAGAGGCTTTCTGTTCCTGTAAAGATTTACAGGCTCTGACATCCACAAAGGCACCTCGTAGGGTGACAATCGACTCAATGACAATGAGCTCTTCTGGTGGGCACTCACTCTAGAGCCCCCGGACTGTACACGGAGCACAGCCTTCTTTCCGTGTGTAGCTCACGGTCTTACACACACTTGAATGTGGGAGCCATCAGAGGAAAACTGGCCCTTCTTTGCTCTCCACCTGGACATCTTCTTGAGTGAGGCTTTTGTTCAAATATGTTTGCCATCTCATATTTCATGATTTATTTTGTTTCCATGGATTTTTAAGTTATTTGTACATTTTGAATACCATTTATTGATCAGATGTACAGATTTCAAGTATTTTATTACAATCTGTGCCTTCTCTTTTTATTCTCTTAACACAAATTTCCACAGAGCAGTTTTCATTTTAATGATGCCTAACTTAGCTAACTTTTCCTTTGTACGTAGAGTTATTGCCAACATAGTTATCCAGATTTTTACCTATGCTATCTTCTAGAAGTTTTATGATTTCAAGTTATATTTGTGAATGTGCAGGTAAGTAAAAAGGTCTTACTGCACAAGTGTAGAAACCTTTTTTTCTTTGTTTTTTTTGGGCATCACTGCCCTCTGGTGTTCATGGGAGCTACCCAGCCTTGCTTCTGGAGAACTGCTGCTGGATTTGAACCGCCAAGCCCAGTGGGCTGCAGTCCTGCACTCAACCACTACGCCACCAGGGATCAGCACTTAGAAACCTTTTTTAAACTGAAAATCCAAAATATAAAGCTATTGTTTCCTGACACATCTTTCACTTACGTTCCACACACTTCTGAAAGTGGCATTTCCACTTCTCTAGACCTACTCCCCTCAAATTTGTTATCCTCAGTTCACACTACATCAAAACAACAGCTTTGGCATGCTCAGGGGACTCTGATCATGTTCCTGTGGCATCTCATATAAGCAACGGAGTATCCTTGGATAGGAATGTGTGGGGAAAAACAGAAGTTTCTGGATCCAACTCCTGTGCATACTGAGGGACCATTGTAAGTGTCAAAAAATAAGTTGACATTTCTAATAAGGTATGTTCATTTTTTTCCTTATAGAAATAAACCTTTCAAAAAACCAAAGACGCAAAGTCACAGTGACTAAGTCAGTACTGTGTCCTCCAGTGATTCTCTGGGACAGTTTAACACTGCCCCTGTGAGTTTCCAAGTCGGCCGTGTTTCAATGGGACCAGAAAGCCTCATCTCTACTGTGTGGAGCTTCTGTTGGTTTTGAAATTCTGATTTTGAGGTTAGAAACTGACTCCATAGCTCACTAATCCTCCAATGTTCCAGAATTTTAGTTCTATTATAGACTTTCTTTGTTAAAGCCATTGTTTAATTTAAAAATTTACTCCATTTTTTCATATACAGTTTCAACATGAATGCTTTTTTCACTACTGAAATCATGTTTTGTCTTCTAACATTGTATTCCTGAGTAAAAGTGCTTCATTTTCCCATCCAAGGAGTTTACACCCTGCCTGCTTTAGATATTTACTCTGAATTTGCATATTTAAATCAGTGATTCACCAATATTGAAAACTTTGGGACATAAGATCCCGTTGGACACAGGATAATAACAAAATACTGTTTCAATGTTAGACTTATCCTAAGCTTGAACTCCAACCTTCCAAATCTTTCACTAATTATTTATCTGACGATAGCAACTTGAATATAAATATTAAAAAAAATCATAAAGCTTTTTATTGTGAAATAGGTAAAGCTTTCAAAATAAAAACAAACTGCATGAGCTACAACAAAAAACAACTCATGCAAGAGATTTTGGGGAAGTTCCTATACAGTTTAATATTGTCTTGTTTTTAAAAATTGATAATCTTTTAATGATCTGTAATTATATCTGTTTGTTACTAGTTGTTAGGGGATTTTTCCAGTAGAAGAATGTGGGCAGTACAAGAAGTGAGATCTCTAGCTGGCTCCTAAATCATAAGAGTGTAAAAAAAAAATCGTACAAGCAGATTACTGATAAAAAGAAAAATAAGCTACTTGAAAAATATTTTCAAATAGTACAACAAAATGTGTTTATTATTCAAACTGATGAACATAAAATATTCCAAGTTTAAGAAAAATCGCTAGTAAAAATATTTTAAATATATGAACAACAGATGTTCAATATTATTTCTATTGAATGAAATTTTATTGAAATATTAATGAGATTCTTTTATGTCTAGTGAGATGGCACAGTATTCAAATAATATTTATTACTAGTGCATTAGAATTTAAGGTATTATATTGACTTGTATATGTGTAATGTATATTAGAGCAATTCTTGAAATTATTTTAGGAGACCCACATGATTAGTGTGATTGCACAAAAATAATTGTTTAGAAAGATTAATAGAAGTCTAGTTCCAATGACATTGAGAATAAAGGTGTCTTAAATGTCTAGCTGTTATAAAATACTATACCATTCCATTATCCCTGATATCAACTGCCACCCCTCCTCTCATGTCCCTGGGAATAACAATTCATTACAATGCCTCACTGAATGCATGAACTGTTAACAAAATGGTCCATGTGGTTGTGGAGGCTGGTAAATCCCAAACCTGAAGTTAGGATGTCCATCTGTAAGATCTTTCTTTCATCCCCACGCTACAGGTCAGGTGACAGGTCGCAACTCAAATGCCAAGAACTAGACTTCAGGCAGCAGCAGACCAGAAACAGGGGTCAGAGCTGAGTGAATTTTGCCAAACTTACTTAGCTCAGGTACAAAGAAGTGAAATTTCTGAAAGTGAAAGCAGGTCTCACTTGCATCATAGCTCAGCAGTCTTTGGGGTCAGTAACTGGCCACAATCTGTGTTCATCACTGGTGACTCAGCATTAGACTTTTGTGTATGCTCACTTGGGGAGCAGAGATCACACAGGTGTCATCTTGCTTAAATTGGGTTTTGATGGAGGTGTAGTTTTTACCTTCTGACCCATGACATACAAAGAAAACAAGAGGTGATAATTTGAGTCATGCCCCCAGTAAGGTACCTACTCCCCACTGCCATCAAACCAATTCTGATTAATGGTATAAATATATAGACTTTTTGGGGTATGCAACTTTATGGGAACAATTAGCCTCATTTTTCTTCCCCAGAGTGGCTGGTGGAATTGAACTCTTAACTTTGCAGCTAATAGTCCAACACTTACTCAAGAGTGCCACCAAACATTGCCTACCCTTAATCTTGTTCCATCAGAATAGTAGATAATGTCCACTGCAATGGTATTACTGTCACAAGGATAGAGGCTAGAATATATCTGAAAAAATGGAGATGATGACAAGAAGGGCCATTTTAAGTAACTCATTACATAAAAGTGGAATTGACTCAATGGCAGTGTGTGAATGTGTTTTTATTGTGTGAAAAGAACAAGTATACATAGTGAAAGCAAAAATACTTTTCAATTAGAATCTTGTTACTGGGAATTTAAAGATTTTACTCAAAATTAGAAGGATGGTTATTGCATTATTTATATACAAAAACATAATATGAGCATCATTATTTCACAATAAAAAGGAAATAAATTATAGAATTAAAAACTGTGGATTCAATGATATATAAAAGCACTTGCGAGCCCCGGTGGTGTAGTGGTTGTGGGCGGGACTGCGGCCCACTGGGATGGAGGTTCAATTCCAACAGTGGGGCTGGGCCTCCTACTCCCACCACTGGAGAGCTGTGATGTACCCCCCCAAAAAAAACAAAAACAAAAACAAAACAAAACAAAAAAAACACTTGACTTTGGCATTAGAAAAAGCAAACTATGTCTATAAATAACATCATGACTATAACTCAGAGCTCAGTTTTATTGTTTTTAGCAATAGAGAAATGAAAATGATTGGGCATATTAGGATAGTAGCATTAATTTAAGGATATACTAATACTATGAAAGCCTATGTATATAATATACTAAAAAATGCCATGATGTGTTATGGTTCACATTGATGGCATTGAAAGGATCTACAAATATGAGTGTTTGCCTCTTTCAAACCAGCTGGAGTGACATTTGTAGGTATAAGGTCTCTGAACCTTTAATGTGCATACTTTAAGTGTCCCGAATGTTTCCAGAGATGTTTCAAAAATGAATTCTACAAAAGACTTTTGCTCTATGTCTGGTGCTGGGACTGGACAATACTGTAGCATGATACTGGGCTCAGTGTTCTGTGAGGAGAGCCTTCTTTGAATTAGGCTACATTTAGAATCCTCCGGGTTTGGGGCCTTGATTTAAACTCTGGTTCCACCCCAACAATGGATTTCCTCAGCTCTAGCCCCGAGTAATGTTTTTTCTCTCTGACTCCGGCTTCTTCTCTCAGAGAGCTCAGGTTAACTTTTTGTTGTTTCCTTTCTGGCTTTTGCATGCCAACTCAATACCAAGGGCAGCATTTGCTTCGGTCTAGTTTACTGCCGGCCAAATGCCTTGACGACTGAGTCCGAAAAGGTTTAGAGTTCCTTAGTTGTACTTGAACACGTTAAGACTTTTGGATACCATCGACTTATTCTTCTTGGTCTGGGTCAGAATTGACTTGATGGCTTTTAATTTTTTACCCAGTCACGAATAGCCTCAATTACTGTTTGGCATGTCAGCTCTTAAAAAGCTCAAAACCAGTACCTGTCATTTCACCACGGTAGCTTACTGATTTTTCAGTCTTCTGTCTGATAATCTTTACTGAGGGAGACTCACCATGCTTCCTGAGATGGCAGATGATAACCTCTCACCTGAGAGCATGAAAGGACTCACCGTACTTGAGCAACAGGGCCAGGGGCTGTTTTGGTTTTTGTTTGCGAAGATCAGTTTGCTGAACTATGGAGCCACAGTTGAAATAGTTGGCTGTGTCTTGGCACATTCCAAGGGAACATTCAGGTGTGCAAATGCAGATGCTGTTGCAATGCATTAAAATGGGGTGTTTTGCTGTGATTTGAACAATTTCAAGCAAAGTTAGGTATGAACTTCGCATGAACTTAGATTTTTCTCTGAACTCCCAACATAGTTACTGATTGTCGAACGCTCTTACCCATCTGGTCCACCTCACCCTTATGCCCACTAACAGCCATAAGAGCAAACTGCCCAAATCAAGGATTAGTCGACACCTAGGGGCTTCCGCTGAGACTGTGTGAGAGGGTCACTTGGAATTCAGTTGGTGTCTTAGAATTGGAAGGGAAAGATCCGCAAATGTTTAATTTTCTCCATTCAGAAAGCTGATGCCCCAGTATTCTTTGAATAGATATGGTTGATAATTTATAAACTGAATATTTTGAATAGTCTTATTAACTAAAACTCATGTTTTCAGCTATCCGTCTACCACAAAGCCATACAGAAACAGTTCAGAACTATTCAAAATATTCAGTTTATAATTTACCAGCAGTATTTATGGCTAATTATGGATTCCTGTATAACTTTAATTTGTGAAGTTGTTATAACTTTTCTATATGAGCCAGTCACTGATGGGCAATTTATAAGATTTACATTATCTAATCCTCTGGAGAGCTTCATGGCATAGTGGCCACTTTTATGCTCACTATGCAACTTGGAAGTATCCTTGGTCACACAGAGGGTTAAGCACTGGTTGCAATTAGAATCCACTAGATGCTTCACAGGAGAAAGATGAGGCAGTTTGCTCCTGTAAAGACATATATGTCTAGGAACCTCAAGGAGCAACTGTTTGGGCCCTGTGGGTTATAGTGTGTTATAATTAACTTGATGGCAATGGGCTAGATTTGGTCTTAGTTATTCGCCGTGATAGCATTCAACTAGCTCACATTGGCTCAGCACAACCTATACCACTTTTTTCACTGAGTTCCGCAAACCCCTTGTTAAAATAGCCTTTGTAATTAGGATTCTTTCCAAGTGACTGCTCAGTGCCCAATGTGAAAATTAAAAATTTACATTCTTTATTTTCTTTGAACTTTCATCTACATGACAGCACGTTCATTCCATTCATAGGTAGAAAAAATTAAATGGAACTATGTGTGGGATTTTTATTTCATAAAACTCATTACGGGCTGAGCCCCGGTGGCGTAGTGGTTGTGCACGGAACTGCGGCCCACTGGGACGGAAGTTCAGTTCCAGCAGTGGGGCTGGGCCTCCCACTCCCACCACCGGAGAGCCATGATGCCCCTCCCCCCCCCCCCCCCCCAAAAAAAACCCCCAAAAAACCACCTCATTACACTTTTGATGAAGTAATACATTTCATTCCCTTGTTTTTGTTACTTCACTAGACAAACATACACTATAAAGAGGAAAAATGTCCAAAACCCAGAAGGTCATTCATTTTAGCTTTATCTTATGCCTCAAATTCCCATGATATATTGTGAGTGAATTATACCATTCCTGAAAGTTTTCAAAGAACTAAAAACATTGTTAGAACAACTTTTGTAAGTTCAGCAGAGTCAGAAAGTTTTTTTTTCACAAGGTGAGCATAATATGTTCAAAGAATAGAGAAGTTGCTTAATTGTTTCTAATGTGTCAAAAACAATGACTACTGTCTAATTGGCCAGCCAATAAACCATTGCTCAACCTTCCTAATACCATGACCCTTTAATATAGTTCCTCAGTTCCATAACATTTTTTGTTGCTACTTCAGAACTGTAATTTTATTACTGTTATGAATTGTCATGTAAATATTGGCTATGCAGGGTGCATTTTCATTGTTACAAATTGAACATAATTACAGTGATTAATCACAAAAATAATATGTAATTTTATATTGTGAAATATTTATTTCTAATTACAAATAAATGAAAATTTGTCCTGCAGCATGGTGTCACATGTGTAACAGTCTTCACACCATGTACTGGTCTGTGGGGTATCTGCATGTGGGTGGACCTGCCTGGAGACAGATGGAGGAGCACTGTGGTGTCTCACTTCCTGCTCTAAAGGAAAGGAACCCTATTCGTACAGGGAAAAGATTAAGGAGAAACCACACAGTCAGGGATACGTGAATAAAACTGTTGAATACTACAAGTGAGGACACCAAAAAAGAACAATATGGAAATATTTTAAACAACAGTTTTCATTGTTTTTCTGCCAGATATCATTTAACATTTTTCATTAATATTTGAATTATAACCTAAGCAAGTTTTGTGTACCTCTTTTGCTGTTCTTATTTAAGTACTATCTGTATGAAATAATAAACTATCTTTCAGTATATATATCTAAAACAATCATCAGGGAAGTGAACCCATTACTAAATTATTTCAGTGCCACCATTGGTTATACAGCTTGGGGTGCTGAGACCATAAGAGATGAGTTGACTCATTTACCTTATCTAGTAAATTCTATGGTTCTAGTTGGAACCTAGCTAGCTGAGCTCCAGAGTTCACTCCCTATACTTATCTACCACAAGTGGCACATGACCAAAACAACAAAAACTGTTGAAATATCAATTCACTTTCTTACCCAGATGATGAAGGGATCTATTCCTTTCTCTTCCTTGATCTAGCTTACTGTCTGATTTGGATAATGACAGGCATACTAAAGGCAGGGGGTGTCAGTAGCTGAGTGGTTTTAATAAGATACCACGAGATAACTGACTCACATTTTTTCCTTGAACATATGTCCTCTCTATCTGGAGCCTGTCCCTCTGTCAGTGGATGGTAGATCACTTTTGTGTCCAAGGAACCTGATTGTAAAATAGAGAAATATAGTTAATGCCATGGTTATGGAGATCTAAGATCTAAAAAGATAGAATAGGTTATCCCCCAAATGCTTAAAACCACTAGATCATGTTTAAAATGGTCGTCCTTGCCTTCCTAAGTGAAAATATTATTCCTGAATTTGCCTTATATCCAATGAGCAATCCTATAAAGTTTTTTTCCTTGCTTAAAATTAGCAATAGCAGACTTCCTAGGTTCACATCTAGATCAACTGAAAAAGAGAGAGAGCAGGATGTGTTTAGGCTTTGCTCAAAATCTTAGCATTATCCCTCAAACTAGGGCCACATGGTAGTAAGATGAATATGCCAGATCAGGTTCTAGTGGTAGCCTATACCCCCAAAGAGGTCCTAGACTTCTAGATCATTTAGGTCCAAATTTCAATAAGTTTTTATATGAGAATAAAAGAGAAATCTCTTCATTTTGTTTCTTGTAGAAACTTCTGACTTTAGTGTTCCTTGGGATTGGAGCTGGACTCCAATTAGCAGACTGGAGTAAATGGGGTAGGGTTCATTGTTGCAGCATTAGTTAAAGAGTAAGGGCTAGATAATCAGTCTGAGGCCTACTTCTGAGTTGTATCATCATCAAGCATCAAAAGGCAAAAGAGATACCAGCATAAAATCCACAAATACTAGATGGATAAAACATCTATGGGCAGTTTAGAGACATGCTCTATATTTCTAAATTTTTTACAAATCATTTTATTGGGGGTGCTCTTTCAGCTCTTATAATAATTTACACATCAATTGTATTACGCACATCTGTGCTTATGTTGCCATCATCATTTTCAAAACATTTTATTTCTACTTGAGTCTTTGGTATTAGCTTCTCATTTGCCCTTCCTCTGTCACCCTCATAAATCCTTGATAGATTATATATACATCATTAATATTTTCAAATCTTACAATGTCCGCTATCTCCCTTTACCCATGTTTTTGTTGTTTGTCACCCTTGGAGGTGGTATACGTTCATCATTCCAATCAGTTTCTCCTTTCTCTCCCTACCTTCCCTCTACCATCATGATACCACTACTCCCTTTATTGTTCCTGTTTATCTGTGCTGGATTCTGCAAGTCAAGAGCTCTTATCTGTACCAGTGTACATGATTTGGTCTAGCTGGATTTGTAAGGTGATGGTGGGGGAAACATTAAAGAACTAGAGGAATATGGTGTTCCATCGTTGGTGCTATACTGCACCTTGGTTGTCTCATCCCTTCCTGTTACCTTTCTGTTAGTGGGTATCCAGTTGGCTACAGAGGGGCTTTGGTCTCCACTCTGACCCTCTCATTTGCATCATTATGATTGTTTACTTGGAATATTCTGATGCCTGATACTTGATCCCATTGGTACCTCTTGGTCTTTTTCTTTCATGTGGACTTTGTTTCTTTCCTGATACATGATTGCTTGTTTATTTTCATGCCTTTAAGACCCCAGATGTTATGTCTTCTAATAATGGACACTGTCAGCTTTCTTCACCACTTTTGCTTAGGTATCCACTTTGACTTCAGTGACCATGTAAGGAAGGTGAGCACCACAGAATACCAGGTTATTAGAACAAAGTGTTCTTGCATTCAGGGAGGACTTGAGTAGAGGCTCGATGTCCATCTGCTTCTTGATACTTAATATATAAATGCATGTACATAGACCTATATCCCTATTGTTATGCATTAATATATCTATATATACAAATGTCTATATTTATACCTGTATAAATGTCTTTTGCCTTCTAGTTCTTTCTTCTAATACCTTTTACTTTCTCCTTGTACCACTGTCAATGTTTGACCATCATTAATTCCTCTTGGCTACTGTGGCAGTCAGGTGCTTATGTTAATTTTATGATTGAAATGTAGAGGTGGAGTCTAGCCTGTTAATCTAGATATAGCCAGTGAGTTGTCAATGAGGCCTCTATATGGGCATGACTTTCTCCTGAGACTTCTGGGCAATCTTGCAATATTTCCCTCATGAAGATGAGAAGCTATCTTCCCCAGTTGTTGGGAGTTAGTCTCAGAGACGATTAATCATGGACAAGACAAGATGGCAGCGTCTGAGGAGCGGGAGAAGCCACATGGCATTAGAAGCCACATGGAGACCCCTGCCAGGGATGAGTTGCTTCTGCCGCCACTGGATGCTGTTGATGAACCCTGAGCCCTGGAAGTGAGGAGCCATGGGGAGACCCCCACCAGCGCCGGGATTCTGCACCCATTGACCTGTGACTTCGTGAGTCAGAAGGACACATTATAGACTGGTATCAGGCATATGGGCTAATATCGGACTTAAGACTTTGAACTGGACTGGGTTGGGATGTTTTCTCAGTGTTCCATTCCTTTTATATATAAATCCTTTCCTTATATCTATTTGCATGTCTATGAAATTTGTTCCTCTAGTCTACCCGGACTAATACAGCTACATTACACTTGATCAAACCACACCAGGGATTCTACATCCTACTCACCATCATTTTTAGATCTCTCGTTTTACCCTTATCCTTGAATTTCTTGACTCCCTACTCCATTTCCCCCACATCCTCTTCTCCCCTGTCCTCCTGGTACTGTTGGTTGCGTTGTTTTCTCTTCAGGATTTTTTTTTTATCTAGATAGACATGAAAAAGAAGGAGGAGGGGAAGAAGGGCCTGTCCATAGCTCCAGGTCTGTCTGCTGATCCTTATGTGTGTCTTCTGAGTGAGTCCGATGAGGTGCAGAGCCCTGCCCTCTGAGTCTGAAGTCTATTTCTGGCATTCCTTGGGGACTTCATTGCTTTGCTCCCCTTGCTGCTCAGTTGCACTCCCTTCATGTTTCTACCAGTGTGGGATGGGGTGTCAGAGCGGGCACAATTCTTACACTGTGTTTCCTGTTCTGTCCTCTGCAATGCTCAGGGTCAGTGAGGGGATGTTTTGTCTGGTGTTGGGGCAGCCCTTAAGGTCCCCTCTGTGCCTTGGCTGCTCTGAGCAGGAGTGTTGCTCTTGGGACTGGGTGGGTCAGGGTGTGACTCATTCTCCCTCTCTCTCTCCGTCCCTCTCCCTCTTAGTTTATGCCCTGCAGTCTGGGCAGACTTGCCACTCTCCCTAGGCTCTATCCTCATTGCTTTCCTAGGTATTACACTCTTCTGGAAACGGGGTTGGCTTATGCCCTCAGACCTCTCTGTTAGCTGGTTGCTTCATGGTGGCATGTTGCCCTCAAGGCTTGACATACCAAGCTGAAGTCTGGTCCCTCTATCTGTTTCTCTAGTCTACCCAGGTTAACACAGTATCCTTTGTTCTGTGCTGAAACTATTGTTGGGTGATTTTCAGTAAACATTTACTTACATGTATATTAATTATATCGCTTTATAATTTATGAATTCTCTTGGGCCACCTTTCCTTTGAATGGATACAAATACGGTCTCTTCTAGTCAGTTGATAGGGGCCCCTATTTGCTGTACGTATAAAGTTTATCAAAGCCCTAGTAAGACTCCTGTTATGCCAGCTTTTAATTCCCATCTTGAGACTCTGATGACCTATGCTCCTTTTATACCAGGAGCCTAATTGGTCCAAGAATTTTTTGTGTTTGTTTTTTTTTTTGGCATCACTGCCTGATGGTGGTAATGGGAGCTACCAGCCTTGCTCCTGTAGAGCCGCTGCTTGATTTGAACTGCCAAGAGCATGGGCTGCAGTCCCGCACTCAACCACTATACCATGGGGGCTCAGCCCTGTCCAAGAATTTTGACAAAGTCCAAGAACTTAGGGAAAAATTTACTCCCTCTTTGAGCAATGTAGTTGTACAACTTTGGAAAACCTTTGGCTTGCTCTTGACTATTTCCTGTAAATACCATCGGAAGAATTTCCAAATTAGAGCACAGCTTCCAAAAACAATAAGGACATGCTGCTCAAACTGCTACCCAAAGTCTTTTAAGGTCACTTATCAGTTTATGGTTTATAAAAGACATTGCTGCTAACCAGGGAGTTGGTAGTGTTTTTGGAATGAATCTCTTTTCTTAATTCTTATGGTGAGAACTAATTATTATTATTGTTTTGCAACTAACTTACAATCTGGCAGAGGTATTTCCATTGTTGCAGATATTTGTCAGGAGCAAAGCATCTGCATGTGTGACCATCTGTGCCCTCACCAGCTATCCCAGGAAAGGCAGCATGATGGAACTAGGTGAGAATTTGGTCAGGGTCAGGCCATCTAGTGTTGACTTGCAGCTGTAATTATCTGAACTTATGGTCTTACAATAAAGTTGCTAATTTTTTTTTCTGGACAAAGATTTCTACTTTTAAATATTTTCACCTCATCCAAGTGCCACCAGTGATTTATCACAATGATGTAATTGACTATGATGACAATAATGATAAAATAAGAGTCACTAAAAAGAAGAGCCTGAATTTGCAATTGCAGTTTTTTTTTTGGAGAGGGGCAGCACTGCCCTCTGGTGTTAGGAGTAAGAGGCCCAGCCTTTGCTCCTGTGGAGCTGCTGCTGGAATTGAACCTCTATCCTAGTAGGCCGCAGTCCCACGCACAACCACTACACCACCGGGGCTCAGTCGCAATTGCAGTTTGAAAGGATCAGTTAACTTTCTTTATAGGCAAGACATATTTAACTCTCAGAATCATGAACATTGAGGCTTTGATAGCTATAGAAAGCATTCCTTCCTAGGTTGGAATGTTCATTACATAAAATTTCATAGATGATTTAAAAAAATCATTTTATTGGGGGCTCATACAATTTTTTTTGGCATCACTGCCCTCTGGTGGTCGTGGGAGCTACCCAGCCTTGCTACTGGAGATCCGCTGCTGAATTTGAACTGTCAAGCCTGTGGGCCACAGTCCCGCACTCAACCACTGCGCCACTGGGGCTCAGCTCGCTCATACAAGTTTTATCACAACCCATCTATACATCCATTGTATGTGAAGCACATTTATGCATTTGTTGCCCTCATCATTCTCAAAACATTTGCTTTATACTTGAGCCCTTGGTATCAGCTCCACATTTTTCCCTCCCTCCCAACTCCCCTCTCCCTCATGTACACTTGATACTATATGAATTATTATTATTTTGTCATAGCTTACCCCGATGTCTCCCTTCACACACTTCCCTATTGTCCATCACTCAGGGAGGAGGTTATATGTAGGTCTCGAGAATTGGTTTCCCCTTTCTATCCCACCTTCCCGCCGCCCTCCCAATATCACCACCCTCATCATTGATACTTAAGGGGTCATCTGACCTGGATTCCCTGTGCTTCCATTTCTTATCTGTACCAGTGTACATCCTCTGGTATGCTTGATTTGTAAAGTAGAATTGGTATCATGATATTTGGGAGCAGGAAGCATTGAAGAACTAGAGAAAAGTTGTGTGTTTCATCGTGGTTACACCACACACTGACTGGCTCATCTCCTCCCTGAGACCCTTGTGTAAGGAAATGTCCTGTTATCTACAGATGGACTTTGGATCCCCAATCTGTACTCCCCCTCATTCACAATGATGTGATCTTTCATTCTTTCATGCATGATATCTGAGTCCTTCAACACCTCATAATCAGGCAGGCTGGTGTGCTTCTTCCATGTGGACTTTATTGCTTCTCAACTAGAGGACTGCTTCTTTCCCTCCAAACATTTAAGACCCTAGAGGTCATATCTTTTGATAGTGGGTGCCATCAGCTTTCTTCGCCACCTTTGCTTAGGCACATATTTGTCTTCAGTGATTGTGTTGGAAAGGTGAGCATCGTGGAATGCAAATTTAATGGAACAAAGTGTTCTTGCATTGAGGGAGTACTTGAGTGTAGACCCAATGTCCACCTGCTACCTTAATGAAAAACCTGCAAATATATTCACATATATCTATTCTCCATGATCATATATAAATATATTTACATATGTACAGTCCTGTATTCAGACCTCCACAAATACCCATAGCCTCCTAGTTCTTTCCTCTATTTCATTTTACTTTTCTCTTGTCCCAAATATCATGCTCAGCCTTAATTTGGGTTTTTAGTCATTTTTCTAGGTTACATTACCTTTGATCAAGCCCTACCAGGCCTCCTATGCCCTCCATGCCATCACTTTTGGGTCATTTGTTGTTCCCTTGTCCCTGAGTTGGTAAACACCACCTTCTTTCCCCCACTTTCCCCTCTCCCATGTCCCCTCGGTCTCTTGTTTTCTCCTCCAGACTCTTCATCCAGCTTATCTTATCTAGATATACCTGCAGAGATAATAATAAGCACAAAAAACCAAGTCATACCAAAACAGACAGGCAAAAGAAAACAAAACAATAATAACAAAAAAACCAATGACAAAATAAAGACTAACCTGTAAATAGTTCAAGGTCTGTTTCTTGACTTCTAGGGTTGTCCTCTGATTGAGTCTGATGGGGTGCATGACCTGGTCCCCAAACCTAACCTTGCACTCCTTCAGGACCTCCCTGCTCTACTCCCCCTGCGGCTCTGCTGCACGTCCTTTGTGTTTTGTCTCACTATGGGGGAGTCAGACATGACATAATCACGACATTGTGTCTCCAATGTTGTCCCTCATAGGACCAGAGTTCAAAAATGATATTATAGGTAAAGAAATGTAGCATTTTTTGGTATTTAAAAAAGAATATACTAAATCAATTTTAAAAACCTGTCTCCTATTCATCTAAATGACAAAAAAAGTTTTATTTCTGCTTTCACTCCAAACAATGATGCAAACGATTTGTGCTTGGACTACTAATGTAAAGAAATTGATTTGAACAAATGGCAGAATTCAGCTCATCTAACAATGGGTTTGCTGCCTGTGACAGTCATGTACTCATGTGTCAGTTTCATGATTGAGAGTCTAGGGATGTAGTCTAGCCTGTCAATCTGAAGATGGTCAATGAGACCTCTGTGTGGGCATGACTTTCTCCCGAGAATTCTGGGAAGTCTTATGGTATTTCCCAATTGGAGAAGAGAGACTAGACTCAGTCCCTGAAATGACAATCTACTGACAAGATGAGATGACAGCATGCTAATTGATCCTGATTCCTGGAAACTGGAGGCCACATGGGCTTCCTATGATGGAGGCTATGGGCAGACCTCTGCAAGTGCTCAGATTCTTCTACTGCCACCGGACACACAAGAATCTGCGAACACTGGCCTGTGATTGTCCTGGTGTCATTGCATGTGCTTCGTAAGTTGGAAAGAGACTTTATAGTCTGACATCAGGCATAGGGGCTATTATGGGACTTGTGGCCTCAGACGGGACTGGGTTGGGATGCTTTCTCAATGTTCCATTCTTCTTGCATATAACCTTTCCCTTATATCCATACACATGTTTATGAATTTGTTTCTCTAGATTACCCAGACTAACACAGTGACTGTTTTATGTACAAAAAGAGATACACCAGAAGGTAGTTTATTATTTCATAGAGTTAATGCTTAGATAAAAAGAATAAGAGAGGTGCACAAAACTAGATTATACATTTTAAAACATCAAGGAAAAATGCTAAATTATGCCTGACAAAATCAGTCAAACAATTGTTTGATATTGCCATATTACTTCTTGATTGACATCCTTACTTGCAATAGTTATTTGCTTTTTTCTTAGCATTATCAGCTCTGTGACTTATCCTTAATCACTGTGCCATTGTAGGAATAGTATTCCATTTCTTTAGAGGGAGGCCAGTTAGCTAATAGTCACCGTGCTTGCCATATTAGAAACAGGTGAATTATTTTCTCTGAAACTATTGCATTCACCCTTGAAAAACCCTTTTCCACAGCAATTGTTCTGAGAATGCTTTTAGTTATTTGAGCAACTTCAAGGATTGCATAATTCACTCAGAATTTCTCATAGGAATTAGTGAATTACTATAAAGCTGAAATGAAAGACAGCATATCATTGTCAGGTTGTTTGGCACTTTTTCCTCTTCACATTTTACATTTGCTTACTGAGGAAACCAACACAAGGGAATAGAAACATATTTTTGCATCAAGAGTATAAAGAATTTTATGAAATGAATAAATAAATATCACAAGCATAGTTCCGTCTAATTTTTCTACCTATGGACGGAATGGACACTAATGCAGGAACTTGAAATATGCTCTTTCACAGTAGGACATTAAAAGAGAATAAAGAGTGTAAATTTGTGATTTCCACTTGGGAAAGGTGCCACACACCCCACCCCCAACCATAGAGATAAATCAGATTATAAGTGCCATTTTAACAACAGGTTTGCCACATGCAGCACAATTTAGGTATGGTTCTGCTGAACAGGTGTGAAATGACTGAATGTCACCACTGGTTGAACTAAACCCATAGTACCATGTAAGAAAGCCCTGGCGACCTGCTTCCATAAATATTACTGCTCCCCATCACCCACCCAAAGCAAGCCGACAGACAGACAGACAGACAGACAGACGTGTCCAGGTCGGCTCCGCAGCACATGGTGACGTCATCAGTCAGAAACTATTTGGCAGCAGCGGTTTGGGTTGCGCTTTGGATTCCCTTCCCTGGGTTTCAAGGACCATCTCAGAACTTGCATAGAGTCAAGAGCGATAATGGTCTGGTGGTGGTGATGGAGGTGTCATACATCTTGATCCTTGACTTCATGTGCTCATTGACATGTGCTCCTTGATCACATGGTCTCCAGTGTTGCTGTGGAACCCTTCCTTGTTTCTATCCTATTTCAGGGTCCAGATTCCCCTAGGAGTGCTAATCCCAAGACCAGCAGTTTGAAACCACTAGCCACTCTGCAGGAGAAAAAGGAAGCTTTCTACTTCTATAAAGCTAGATTCTTAGAAACATACAGGGATAATTCTCCTCTGCCCTGCAGGGTTGCAATCATTCAGAATCAACTGTATTGCAGTGTTTGATATTTTCAAACCCTTCAAATTAACGCAGTCATGCACTATAGTGGGAGAAGAACCTTTGGTTATTTAAAGTCATCTCACTGTTTTTACTGTGGATCGTGGTGCCTCTCTAGGCTCCTTCCCATTAAGAGACATGGTTTTTCCTTGAAATTACACACCCTTAAGATTATCTGAGATTTCTAACATTCTTCTCACCAACTCTCCCTGAGTCATCATTTTCTCAAGAGTCCAGTCAACAACGTCTGGGCTTTCTTACAAGTCATCTCTTCTTTACCATGCATTTTAATTAGATGGAACCACGCTTCGCGTCCTCCATGTTGTTTTGTTCTTATACTTCTTATCAATTGCAATATGTAGTACATACGATGTTGCAGCCCCTAACTTGTTATACTTAGGTGCTTACAGGTAACTTTTGTACAAAATTAGTGATAAAAGGAAATAGCAATGAAAGAAATGAAGAGGTCTTCGAGTGATATGAGAAGCAATTTATGACTGAGTCAACAAAGGCCCCCCTCTAAGTCAGTCTGCCTGTAGTTTTCTTTCCAACTCTTCATCCTTCTCCTAATGAATGAAAACTCCTAAAAAAAAAAACAGCTAGTAAAGAAAGTGCCGCTCTCACCACTGCTTCCTCTAAGTCTGCTGCTATCAACGACCACGAGTCATTCCCTTTTACCAGAGAGACAAGACTGAAAACAAAACAAAAAATGTAAGAAAAGACCTTGTTTCCCTTGACTAAGGTATCATCTATTTCTTAAAGAAAGAGCCTAACTGCTGGACAAAGAGAGAACAGCAAGTGGTAGCAAGAAACACTAGAGTCCATTAGCTAATATTGAAAACTCTTTTCCCACCATATTTGTTTTTTTGGTGGTGGGAGTAGGAGGTCCAGCCTTGCTGCTGGATTCGAACTTCCAACCCAGTGGGCCACAGTCCCACGTACAACCACTACACCACCGGGGCTCAGCCCCACCATATTTGTTTTTTAATTAACTTATCATTGCCACATTTTCATTTATAGGTAGCTTTAAGAAAAGTTGAGGTGTAGTCTACTAGTCTGTGTACTTCTCATAATATTTACAATAATATGATTGTTACCAAAGTCACAATAAAGGTAGTGTTTAATTTTCTACTCAGCATTTTATACCTCACTAGCTAATAATCTTAAACATGTTTTATCATTTGATATGTCACATAAATTCACATTAGCAATTATTTCAGAGCTGTTTAGTGATTGCCAGTCTTCTCTCATATGTTTTAATAATTTTACCACATACTAAATAAATATCTATTTTCTACCCATTTGTCAATCCTTAGGGATGTTTTTGCTTATTTTATTGGTCAATATATTATTTAGCTGAAAGATAACTTCTGAGAGTGAGTTTGTTTTCAGGTTAAAAGACTATCTTATGGTGGAAGGGTGTCTTTTGACTCCTCTTGTTTCAGTACCGTAAGTATAGTATTTTAAAAAATGAGTTTTGTACTATATAAGGAGGACTCTAGGAAACTCCCTTCCCCACCTTTTGATTTCACCTTCCTGCTGACTGACCCTGATTGGGGCCAGAGCCAATGTCTTTGGCTTTGCAGGAATTTGTCCCGTCACAGGCCTGTGAAGTTCCTTCATTCCTACACTATTACACGTGGGTTCATAATTCTGAAGTGGGGCTTATGGACTAGTATTGGATTTATGGAATTTAGTTGGACTGGGCTTCACAGTCCTGATATACAATTTCTTGATATTCAATTACTTCTTGATATAAAAAGCTCCTTTTTACATATGTATGAATGTCACTGGATATATTCTTTTGTCAATGTGGCATAACACAATGACCCTATACAAGTTTACCAAGTTTAGTTAGATACTATTCTTCGTTGTTTTTTTTCTTTTGGCATCACTGCCCTCTGGTGATGGGAGTAGGGGGCCAGCCTTTGCTCCTGTAGAGCTGCTGTTAGATTTGAACCTCCATCCCAGTGGGCCGCAGTCCCACGCACAACGACTATGCCACCGGGGCTCAGCCTACTTAGATACTATTCCACAGTTTCTTATTTGAAAACCATTTATTAAGGTCTGGTTTTAAACTGTGTTAAGCATTTTTTAGTGTATACTGAGATAATCATATGAAAGTTAATATTTTGCTTATTCAAGTTCTGCATTATTTTAGATTTAGCAATTAATTAGTAATTAATAAAAATCCCCTTGCATCCTTGAAATGAACTCTCATAATGGGCATATGAAGACCTCTTTCGTTTGACTTCATTTATTTGAGATTTTGGACATAAACAGTTGTCACTAGTCTTTGGCAGAAAGGTTGAGCACCTTGAGGATGCCACACCTACACTGGCCTCTCTTCTCACCACTCTTCCTGTGGTTCTTCCCTCAGCACTTCCTTTCCCTCCTCCCACTCTTCCTTCATCTTCTCCTCCTGTCAGCTACAGACTGGAAGAGTAACGAAGGTCCTCATCTTGGAGGGTCCCACTTGTTCCTTTCTGACTATTAAGCCTGATCTTTTATGTGATTTTGATTCTGTGCTGCATTTTTCTCCCATTCTCAGATTCTTTTAAGAGTAATTGGTAGCATTAGCTGAGAACCCTCTAGTTCGTCTGGCCTTCGGGCTAATTTCACTGTTCTGAGCCACCAAGAGTTACTGCCCTTTCCACTCATATATACACTTCCCTCTGGGATTTTCCTACCCAAAAACTAGGTCCTTTGGATCATTCCATTCATCTCTATCTGGCACACACTGCTCAGTAATTTCCAGGTGTTCTTACTCTGTTTCCACAGTGGAGAATTTAATGCACAGCTAATTCACCATATTACTCTGCATGGATTATGGTAGTCATAGAAGGGCTATTACGCATTTTAAAGATCCCATTTCAACTTTTGCTACCTCTGAAGAAATAGACTTCTCATTCACTAGCTAAATAAGTCAACTTTCCTTCCTGGTATGGAGGAAAGGACCCTCACATAGAATTTAATTTAGGAAGCTTAAGGTATTCCTGTGAGAAAATGCAGCAACTGTGGTCAAACAGCCTAGTCTATGTTCCTGTAGCCACATTGTACTACAATGGTACATGTGGTAAGATGAGATGCCTCCTTCCTCAACCCTTCAGGATTTGAATGTGACTGTAGGCATGCCATCAACGGTCTAATGTCTTTATTTGTAAAATATTCACCTTCCACATTTTGGTACTATCATAGAAACTACCTATACAGCAGTAACCAAATCAGATCTTTAGATCTCATATTTTATGATAAAATGCTGTCAGGATGTGAGAAGTTCTTTAGAAAATCAAAAGGCAGGGGAGAGTGATGCTGAAGAGGTGCTAGCTTTGCTAAAGATTTCCAGCGAATTTCTCCTTGAGAAAGTGAAATGTTCATACTGTCTTGGATGATGGGATGTGACAATCCCTGTGGCTCGCAAAGGGAAGTGATTTCCAAGCAGAACAGTGAGCAGGTGTTGAGATCCTGAACTCAGAGCAGTCTCAGGATGTTGGATGGCCAGTACAAAAAGGGAATGAGTGAGGCGAGAGCATAAGAGACAAGCTCAGAGAATAGGGAACTTGATCCTTTGAGACCTGTGGGCCATTGGAGAATTTTAGCTTTTACTTCTCATTTGTGCAGGAGTTTTTAAAGTATTTTTTAAGAGTGTCTGATCACTAACTCACAATGCAAAAGAAGCACTCTGAGATGACCGAAGGGAACAGATGATAGAGAGGTGAGTGAATAAGCAAGGTAATTAAGAACTCTTCAAATAACTTACCCAGAGGTTGCTGAAGCCTTGAATCAGTTGAATTCTAAACATGTACTGATGAAATAGAATTTATAACAGACAGGATATTGAGGATGAGAGAAAGTTGGGAAACAAAGAGAAAATGATTTACTTTAGGGCTTGGCTCCTAAAATTTGCAATACATGTGTTATTATCCTATTCTCATATAATATTCCTTAATAGATCTTTGAGGGCTGGGATCATGACTTATGGGAAATTTCATAACAAACACCTTGTGTCATCTTATTAAATATTATCATAATATGCATGCAAAAATTAAAAATATATGCATATACATAAATATTAGGAACCCATCAAATATTGATTCAAAAATCAAAGATTCATGTTGGATTGCATGCTTCAGGAGTTGACTGAGCAGACGTGGACTGGTCACAGCTGGGGTTACTGCATTTATCTGTGCTCAGTTTCTTCGTGCTCACCTCTTAGCAGTTGCATTCAGTACCCAGTGCCCTGACTTGTTAAGGGACTTATACATTCACCATGAAGTTCATGGATTAATTCTAGAGCAACAGTGAATTTCAAAAGCCTTTGGAAGCCCCACGTATGGAGGAAGAAAGCAAGTTCAGTGGGAAAGTAAGACCCCAGAGACAGATGCCCTGCTGTTTGTAGGTTGCCAAGAGCCCAACCAAGAGGAAAAGGAGCACATGCATTGTCTTTGAGGAACAAAGATGAATCTTGCCCAAAATGAAGAATGGGCAAAGCTCTGAATCTTAAGGCCTTATTCAAATGGTGTCTTGTGTGTGGTGGGTACAGATGAAGGGCTGAGTGGGAATGGCCAGAATTTCAACCTGACCTACTAAGACTCGTCTGGGATGCCAGCTGCTAAGGTTGACTGGAGTCCAAAGTGCTGGCCCCAGAGAAAAGAAAATCACAGGGCCAGCACTAGCCTTTTTAATTTTGTATTTCTGCATCCTGGAATGGCAGAACCCACGATTGGCAAGACTAACAATTTCCCTGCTGCTTCTTGTTTCTCTGCACTATAGCGAATACAGTGTCCTTCAAGCTTTTTATTCATGGACTTGACACAAGTTTCCCTAGATTGAACTAGTGCTGAGACTGATGTTAGGAAATAAAATAATTATCTCCTTCTACTTGCATCATGGTACACTAGCAGGTATTATAAATGTTACTTATAAAATGGCTAACTTTGGTTGCATGGCTGAAAAGAAGGTAGAGAAAACTATGTGTTGTGTGCCAATGACACAGTAGCTTAAGACTGTGATAGACACCAACCCAGAATGAAAACGTATTTGCTTGCAGAAAATGACTCTTTCTCTCCCTGTGCACATGCAGAGAGAAAGAGAAAATCTTAGCAGTGCTTTAAACTGTTTTCATTGCTTTATAATTATAAACTGCTAGGAAAAAAATCCAGATTAAAAAATAACCAGATTATTGCTCACTTCGGCAGCACATATGCTAAAAAATAACCAGATTCAAAAGGACCAATAAAATTTAATAATGGCTTAGATATAGCAAGTACTAGGAACTATTTTGTTGTGAGTCTCATTCTTCTTTGGTAAAGTGGAATAATTTGGTTAACTTGGTATTAAAGAGTAACTGGAAACAATCTTCTTAAAATTGTGATACATTATGTATAGGACTAAACACCTGCCACAGCAACATATGCAATTAGTCATGTTGTTTATAATTATCATGTTATTTAGCCATCACCACTATCTATTTTCAAAATTTCTCATAAGTATTAAGACAAACTCAGCGTCTCTTAAATAATGGCTTCTTATTACTCCTTCTTGTCCCTGCTAACCACTGTTAACATTGGCATCAATACATCTGCCTAGATTACATTTTTCATAGCCTACAATTTTGGTTATTTTATGACTGACCTCTTTCACTAGGAATACTGTTTTCAACTCCATCTATGTGTTAGCATATGGCACGACTCCATTGTCCCTTATGTTGCTGCCATTGTAGATGGTGGCAAGTGGGTTCTACCTCATACAACCCCCTGGGTAGCAGGACGAAGTTGCCCTGTTCTGTGCCTCCCTCCCTATCTTTGCCATGTTTGGGGTCAGTGTTGGAGCACTGCCAGTCAGTCTGTCCCTTTGAGGGTCTTTCTCTTGCTAGCTGACCTCCTCTTTGCCAAGCACAATGTCCTTCAGAGATGAGTCCCTCTTGAGAACTGGTGCAAGGAAGGACATGAAATCTTGCCATCCAGGCTTCTAAGGGGCAACGAACCGTATCTCTTCTGAAACAGATTTTTTCATTCTTCATGATATATTTAATATTCTTTGCTTGCACCATATTTCAAAAGTCTCAATGCTTCTTGGACCTTTCTCATTTCTTGTACAGATTTCACATGCAGAGAAGCTGATTGAAAATACTGTAGCTTAGGTCAGACCCACTGCAATTCCCAAGTTGATAGCTTTGCTTTTTCATACTTCAAAGACAAATCCTTTGCAGCAGATTTGCTCAATGCAATATGCAATTTTATTCCTTGACTATAGTTTTCATCATTGTTGATTGAGGATTCAAGTAAAATCAAATTATTCACAACTTCAATGCTTCCTAAGTTTATGATGCTTATTGACCCAATTGTGAAGATTTTTTGTCTTTTTTATGCTTAAATATTATTCATACTGAAGGTTAGTCTTGGATCTTCATCAACAAATACTTCAAATCCTATTTGCTTTCAGAAAATACAGTGGTATAATTTGCATATTATAAGTTCTTAGGACGTCTTCCCCCAACCTATGCTACCTTCTTCTTCATATAATCCCTGGGTTTATGTTCACAGCATAGAGATGGAATAACCTTTGTGAAAGGATACAGTGTTAATACATATCTTTTCTAGTTTTTACACTGCATAACATTATTTTATTCTGCTTGAACAATTGCTTTTACTTTCTACTTTTAAAAATCATTTTGTTGTGGGGGGGTTCATATAACTCTTGTCACAATCCATACACCCATCCATTGTATGCAAAGCACATTTGTACATTTGTTGCCATCATCATTCTCAAAACATGTTCTTTCCACTTAAACAGGGCACTTGGACTGTCAACTGTAAGATCAACAGTTCAAAACCATCAGCTGCTCTTCAGGAGAAAGTTGAGGCTTTCTACTCCTGTAAAGAGTTATAGTGCTAAACTTACAGGGGCAGTTCCACCCTTCTTAATAGGGTTGCTCAGAGTCAGAATTGCCTCAATGGTAGTGATATTTCTGGCCAACAAGTTGTAAGATTAGAGTCGAATGCAACCTGCTTACTCAGGTCATAGTCCTGGTCCACTTAAAAGAGAATTTTCTTTGGCCTATGGCTTACTTCCCATATAAGTAGACCTTGCGGAAAAGCTTGTTTTCTTTTTGCTTGGTCTGGATCTTACATCTGGCTCATTGATGTATGTGTGTGTGTGTGTGTGTGTGTTTGCACTTGAACCAACAGTCTTGCAGATTGCCTACAGATTGCCTAAAGGAGTCATCAGTGGCCTGCAATCAGACATGCCTTCTGACTTGCCAGCCGTGAATCACTTTCTTCTCCAGGTACAAGCCCTAGAAGCTGACATTGGATTCACTTACCTCTGCAGTCAACAGCCCGTGATGTTCCTGCCGATATTGGGTTCATTAGATTCCAAAGCTATGCGAGTCAGGGAAAGTCTCTAGTTTAATGTATTACCCATTGACTTGGAACCTATCTGGACTCAAACTGATCTTACCTGCTTTTTACAAATATGTGAGTGATTTTCTTGATATAAATTTCTCTAGAGAAATTGTATAGAGATTGTATACATTTATCTATAATTATACCTATACCTTTGACCACATCCATGCCTATATCATTTATCTATCTATCTATCTACCTATCTATTATCTATATATCCATCTATCATCATCACTAGTTTTTCTTCTCTAGAGGACCCAGTCTAGCACAAAGAAGAAACAGGCAAATATTGAGGGAAAAATTAGTATCAAAAAATGAAAGGGAAATAAAAACAAAGCACTGAAAAAGAAAAGAAAAAAATATATGAAAAAAATACAATAAGAAAAAGTAGGAAGGGAGAAAAGTGGTCAAGAAAAAAATTACCAAAAAAGAAAGACGTCAAGGAGAAAAGAAAAAAAAAAGCAAAGTAGTAAAGAAGGTTAAAAAAGAACAGCAGAAAAAGGAAAGAAAACAAAGGAGGGAGTGAAATGGAAAGGGGAAAACAGAGGAGAAAACTGTGTCAGATTGGATACTTTGTACAGTTGGGCATCCTCCGCCAGCCAGGGAACTCCTGGGGTGGAGGTTGGGGTTGGGGAGTGGGAAGGTGAGGGAGAGAGGGTATGATGCCAGTCTTAGATGGTTTTCTTATTGGTGCCTCTGTTGTTTGAGGTAAGGGCCCAGATTTAGGAGAAGCTATCCAGGCTCAGGTAGTGACTGAGGCCTGTGTGACAGACGACTTGTCTGGCACTGTACTTTCTGCTATTCAGACACATTGGCACACACGCCCCTCCAGATGTAAGAGTGATGCACTAAGACCCTCAGCCCCAAGGACCAGACCGATCTCAGGCAGAGCAGGTATTATGTATGGGTGAGTACCTGGTCAATGCGTGGGTGAGGTTGGGGTTGGGCCCTCTTCTGGTCCCCAGGAAGATGTGGGGAACAATAAAGAATCCCACTCTTCTGACCCTCAACCACCTGTGTGGGTGCTTGAGCTAGCCCTGAGGAAGCAGCGATTATGGCCAGGCAGCATCAGGCCAGCCAACAATTCACTTGCTTATCCTTTCCGTGTTTCTTCTGATTCTTGTTCTAATTAGTGTTTAATCCACTCCCTATTTTCTTCTGGAGCTTATTGTTTCAGACTTATCATATGTGTCTGTTTATTTTGTTCTCTCGTGTCTGTGTTTCAAAGAATCTTTGTACATGTCTGCCTAGATCACCATCTTGCTGAAAGTCCAATGCTTATCTCTTGCTGGAGGTTTCCCCCTTTTTCATCTTTTTCCTGTTGTGCATAATGCTACAGCCAATATGGGTATACATTTGTCTGTATGTGCCCTTGCTTTCAATATTTTGTGATATTTCTGGGTTAAAATTTAGCCCAATGTTTAGTCTTGTGAGAAACTTCACTGTTTTTCATAAGAGCATCATCACTTTCCATTCCCACAAACAACAGATGAAGAGTTCAATGACTTCATAGCTTTATGATTTTGAAAAAACTTGTTATTTTTCTTTTTTTTAAAAAAAATGTTTCATTATATCCATTTCCAAGTCCAATACTGCTCCATATGTTTTCCAAACCATAAATCACTGGGACGCAAGTACATCTTTCTCTGTCAGAGTGTCTGGAAGATTAGAACTACCAACCTCTGGTTCTGTTCAAGAGCCAGAATGTCACTTTGAAGAATCAGGTGCACGTGACCTGAGCCATGATATTTTTCATAGTCTCAGATACATGGAAACAATGTACAATAAATAAGGAAGACTGCAGAATAATTGACGAATTTGAATTATGGCTAGCAGCCAAGTGTTTAATCAGTGTGCCACTAGGGCTGCTACTGTCACGTTAGAGTAAATGAAATTGCATCTCATTGTGACTTTTATTTGCATCTTGCTAGTGTCTATTGCCACTATTCATCTGTCATTTTGCAAGACTGTGTTGGCTTGTGTGTGGCTGTGATGCTGGAATCTATGCTACTGGTTTTTCAAAAAGCAGCCGAGTCACCCATTTTGAACAGTTTGTGAGGCTTATCTTTTAAAGAAGCAAAAACAGTGATGCTCATATGTGTATGGATATAGAAATAAATTTTATAAAATGGCTGTCATCATCATAGAAGTAAGTCCACTCCATTCAAGTTTGTGAGCCAGATGTTAAGCCAGAAGCATCTCTTAACTTGTGTATCTGATGGAACAGAAAAGAGGAAGGCCAAGCAGGAAGACCACAGGTTAGTGGATGTACATTCAAGTAAGTGCATTCACAGTTAGCTCTGCAAGTGGTTCCTAGAACCTGCAGGTTATAGAGCAGAAGGTCAATGAACCAGATGCAGGACTCAGACCTAGCAAAAGTGACAAGTTTTCCCACAGTTTCTGCTTAAAAAGAAGCAGACCACAGCCCCGAGGAGTCTTTATTCCAGTTGTATCAAGACTGTGATCTGCTCAAGGGGTGCTGTACTCTATCTACTCTGACTGCTAGCTGCTCCCAAAGTCGATGACTTTATATTAGTGCCCAGAATGGAGGTGATTGTGTTAGATCAAAGCATGGGGGATTACTTCCAAACTACAGAGAACTCTGATGTAGCCACATTGACTGCAAACTTAACTTTCACAAACAAGTTTTCATGGCACTTCTAGGCTAAAGAGCAGACTAGGCAGGACAATACCCCTGAGGAGTTAGCCACTAAAACTTCATGAATAGATGTGGAACATTGTCAGATACAGTGCTAGAAGAGCCTCTCAGGAAGGCACCCAACATACAGCTTGGAAAGAGCTTCGTCTCAAAGAAGAATCAAGCTCAAAGATCTAGATGGAGCAAACGTTCATGACCTTATTTTGTTGGTGGAACAAGAATCAAAATGAGAAGAAATTGCTGCAAACCTCCATTAAATATCAAAACATGAAATAGTCACAGTCTAAAAGTAGGAAAATCAGAAATTATAAAAAATGAAATGAAACTTACGAAGTTCAACATGCTAGGCATTTGTGAGTTAAGATGGACTGGTGAGCCATTTTAGTCAGTTGATTAATTACATAGTTTATAGTGCATGGAATTATAAATTCAAAAGCAAATTATCAGAGCTGTTGGCGAAATCAAGAGTTGAAGGCTTATTAAGAATTTTGCAATATGCACAGAACACAACCTTGCTCACTGAAAGTGAGAAAAATTGTGCTGATGAAAATCCAAGTTTGAATCCTTCACTATGGATCAAAACTCAATATAATAAAGGCAAAAATCCTCACATCTAAACTAATGGTTTTCAAGTATTTCATTTTAGTAGGATCCGTAATCAATGCTCATTGAATCAGCATTCAAGGAAATAAATAATGTAAAGCTTTGGACAAAGATATTAGACACAAATTTAAAGAAAATTTGAAGAGCAAGAATGACACTTTAAGGACTAAGGTTAACTTGACCCAAGCCACAATATTTTTAATATCCTTGGATGCATGTGAAAGTTGGACAAGAAATAAAATAGACTACAGAAGATTCAATGCCTTTCAATTATGGCTAGAATGCTTCTTAGAAGCAAGAATGGCTATACAATGTCTCACTTATTGAGATAGTTACGGTTTATTGTGCCAACCTGGCAGAAAAACACATGTGGGATTAATTGAAGGGTAGAGAGATAAATAGCTCAGTGAGCTTCACCTTTCTAGTTCTGGGGTCTCTTGCTCTCTGATGGTCAGAGCAGGGTGCACCTGCCTTAGCCAGTTCCCTGCTTCAGCTGTCAAGACTCACTTCCTGAGAGACATCTCTAAGAAGCCATATGGACCTATGCTGATGTGACTCTGGGTGCTGGGGCAGCCAGGTGGAGCCCCCTGCCAGTATTGAGATGCTTATACACACACTGAGTCAGCTTTCCTCCTGCATCCGGCCTCATTGCATGTGTTCCGTGAGATGGAGGAAGACTTTGTGTTGATCAGTGTTGTATATATGGACTAATGTTGCACTTATGGGCTTGGACATTACTGGGTTGGGATGCTTTCTTAATGTACACTTACCCTTTATATAAAACTCTATCTTATATAAATATAAATAAATATATATATATATGAGTATCTGTGGATTTTGTTGTCTAGTCTACCCAGACTAGCACACCTGTTTTGGACATCTGATGAGGAGGGAGACTCTCAATGAGATGGATTGAAACAGTGGCTGCAACACTGGACTCAAAAATGATCATTGGGAAGAAGGGACAGAGATGGGCAGTGCCTCCTTCTGTTCTGCATAGGGTCTGTGTGAGTCTGAGCCAAATTGGGAGCACTTGACAGCAGCAACACTGTCTACAATCAGTCTCTTGTATGTGCACAGCAATGATTTCTGTATATTCTTTGATGAAATACCTATTCAAGTTCTTCGTAAATTTTTTATTGGACTATTTGTCTTGTTTGCTTTTAACTTCTGAAGGGTCTTTATATACTCCAAATATTAAATCCTTATTTGTTATGTGTTTCCCCCAAATTTTCTTCAATATGTAAGTTATTTCTTCATTTTGTTGATAAAGTCATTTGGTGCACAAAAGCTTTACCTTTGATGAAATTCGGATCCTCTTATTGCTCATACTTTAGCATTTATTTATGACACATATATATGAATTTATTGTCAAGAATGAAATAAGAAAGTATCACCCTTGTGTCTGATTCCTAAATTTTTATGGATTTCATTCTTACATTTAGATGATTGACTTATCTACTGTTACTGTTGAGAATACACACACACGCATACAAACAATGTGCACCCACTAAAAAATTCTTGCATGTAAAATTCAGTGGCATTGATTACATTCCTTAAGTTACACAATCTTTTTTAACCCTAACCCTAACCCTAAAAGTTATACAATCTTATTACTCTCCTTTTCCTACTTGATTTCCCTCATTAATATAGAGGAGGCATTCCTGCTACCCCAAAATAGAATAAAAGCTCAGATTTTTAGATATCGTTTGTCTTCATGAAACAGTTTAATTTTTAACCTAACTGGAATTTTCCGTTTCATTTTAGTTAATTTATTGTCCCCAAATAGTTTATAATATTCATTTATCATCTTTTTATTTATTATCCTAAAGTTCATTATAGTAATGTCTCTTCTTTCATTTCTGATTTTAGTAATTAGTGTCATTTTTTTTTTTTGGTCTTGGTCAGTCTAGCTACAAGCTTAGGGATTTTGTTAATTTTATAAAGTATCCACTTTTGACTCATTGATTATCTTTATTGTGTTCCTATACTATAATTAATACATGTTCATTCTAATTATTATTATTTTTCTTCTGCTTCTGTTGGATTTAGTTTGGATTTTCATTGCGTATGCATACCTTTATATGTTTTTCACCTATTCAATTTTCAGTAAGCAATTACTGGGGAGGGAGAAATGGAGCATATCACATGATCTTTCCTATCAGGCAATTTCACCGAAAACCAAGTTTTTGAATAGTAAATCACACAGAGACATGGTAAACATCTATACCTGGACTCATACTGATGTACCTGATGTTACACCTTATTTCATAATGGTGTAGTCATGTATGTATTACACAATGCCCACATGGAAAACAGTTCTCATTTAAGATAATGAATTATGTGTTTCCAGAATCTTCTTTGCCACTCAAAACTATTTTCAGCCAAAAGCAAACAAAAGTTTGATAATTAACAACTCAAGACACATTATTACTTTCAGAAGGATTAAGACTTTTTTCTTTTTTAAATCATTTTATTGGAGCCTCATAAAACTCTTATCACAACCCATCTATCCTTCCATTGTGTCAAGCACACTTGTGCATTTGTTGCCCTCATCATTCTGAAAACATTTACTTTCCACTTCAGCCCTTGGTATCAGCTCCTCATTTTTCCCTTCCTTCCCTTCTCGCCCCTACCTCATGAACCCTTGATAATTTATAAATTATTATTTTGTCAAGTCTTACACTGTCTGACATCTCCCTTCATCCACCCTTCCATTGTCCATCCCCCAGGGAGGGAGTTATATGTAGATCTTTATAATAAGTTCCCCTTTCTACCCCCCCCCCCCCCCCCTTTTTATCACCACTCTCACCACTGGTGCTGCTGAAGGGATCATCTGTCTGTGATTCCCTGTATTTCCAGTTCCTATATATACTAGTGTACAAGGAATTTAAATTTTTGACAGATAATAAAACCATGATCCAAGAAATAAAATATTTCTAATGTATTTGGGGCACAAGAGAATAGGACAGAGATTTGTAGGAAATATTCTTCCTTTCCTGTTACTTGACCATGTGTTGTCAAATCAAGACTTATGAGTGAAGGGGTGAAGCTTATCTGTCAATCAGGTCACAGTTTGATGACCTCATTTGGAGGCACTAAGGAGACAATAGCTTGCTGGAAGCAAGGCATTGCTTACTCCCAGGGAAACATTGCAACTGACAAGACACATGGATCTTCACTAGTGCCTTGAGGTGGACGAGTCATATGGAGACCCCTGCCAGTGCTGAGATACTTACAACACTACTGGATCCACAAGACTTTTAACCCACCAGCTTATGATCTTCCTGCACCTGACATCATTGCATGAGTTTCGTGAGTCTTAAGAGTTTATAGATAGGTTAGTATCATACATAGGGGCTAATATCAGACTTATGAATTTGATCGTCACTGGGCTGGGATATTTTCTCAATATTCAACTGCTCTTGTATATAAAGGTCTTTCTTATACATGTATGACTGTCTATGTATTTGTTTCTCTAGTCAACCCAGACTAACACATCATCTATTTTATTATACTTCGTGCATTGGCTTAAAGAAATAATCTCAAAATTCTAAAAGGACTTCAACCCTTTAATCTCTGGACTTCTTTCTACCTCGTTCCATTTATTTTTACAATTTTGAGAAAACTACTCTTCTATATTCTTAAGTTAATTTCAGTTCTAATTCAGTCAACTGTATGCAATTCCAGGTCTTGGTTTTATTTTCCTCTGAAGTATTTCAGTACCTTTGACACAACTATCTCTCCGACTATTGCTACATTCCCTATTCTCTTGAATAAATCCTACATTTTTCTTACTAACTAAAACCATGATCTCTTTCTATCTTTTATACCCTGAATCCTTTCTATATAGTCTGATGCAATTAACATACTAAAATCTCTAACGCTTTTGACCAACATTGCATGATTTTCCCAATCTCAAAACTTTGATGGAGAAACCCATTTAATAGACTCTCACACTAGAAATAGTTGAGCGTAGTAAAAGTCTTCAATACCATAGTACATATGTACATAGTACATTATGTTTTTTTTTTAATCAGGAGAGAGCGCGAACGCAGTCCCCCACTAAATTTTGCAGTCAAGTTTCGCACATTTGGGGGAAACGCAGGGGTCAACACATCCGGAGTACAATGGATAAGCCTCGCTCTGGGAAAACCACCTTCGTGATCATGGTCTCTCCCCTGCCAAGTAAGTATGTACGTTATGTTTTTCTATAAGTTTATTTCATGTTCTCAGATTGATTTTTTATTACTTTTAATTGTAGCAAACAATTTCAGTTTTGTTATGCAACTTCTCATTCATGTAAAAGTTATTTTAAATGATTTACTTTAGGATTTCTTTGCAACAATTTTTTTCTTGCATAACAATCTATTTTACTTTAGATTTAAAGAAATGTCCCACTTTGTTTTCAATTTTAGCATGAAACATTTGCCAAATCAATACATTCATGTCTTCCTGTGATATCTTAGTACATTAACAATTTCTTTCTTAAATTTGTTACGTAGCTTGAACTCCAGGTGATTAACTCTCGTTTTATTATGTTTGTTATGTTTTTCTTTAAAATCCTGCTTTAAAATTTATGTGACTTCTGTCACCTCTGTCATTTCTGTTTCTATTCACTAATTATTTTCTGCTACTTGTGGCCAGATATATTTCCTTTTCACAGGTCTAGGATTTTTTTTTATTAATAGCTGAATAATATGAAGTTTATGAGGCTGGTTTCTGGATATTTAAAAAATAATATTGTTTTGATGGTCTTATTAGCTGTTGGCTTCAGCAGTATTCTTTGAAGATTTTAAAGAAAACTTTTATTAGAGACCTTTTAGGATAGTCCTTTGGTGGAATAACTTAGTCTCCTAATAAAGTTTGGTGAATTTGGACTCTATTAAATAGCCTTAGTTTTCGTATTGTGACTTTTGGAAATTCAAAGTGTTTCTACTTTGCAGAAGCGCTTGTGATGGTTCAGTTTCAGTTTCCCTAATACCTATTCTTTTTTCTTTCAGAACAATACATGGGACATCCAGCCAACTATATGAAAGGCCAGTCTACTCGTGGAAATGCACGAGTAGAAACGCACAGCTTCGTTTTTGCTCAACTACTCCAGGAAGTATCATTGGCTGTAGAATTCTTTCTTTAGAATTCCTTCTGCGCACCGTTTCCTCATTTTTAGCATTCCTTAAAAATTCAAGCTAATTCCAACTTGCAATTTCCCTTTTCCCAACTCAACAAGACTACTGAGTCTTATTTGGATTCATTCTTTTATATTATTATTAAATATCTTTATGATTTGAAAATTCTTAACTACAGACATATCATATTCCTCCATTTTTAAATATGAATCAATCTACTAGGATTCCTTTTGGGATAGTGGGTTAGATGTGGAATTAGAGAAGGTTACTGGTTCAAACCCACCAACCACTTCCTGGGTAAAAGATGAGACTCTCAGCACTCATAAAGATTTACAGTTTCAGAAACCCCACACATGGTTATTAGGAGTAAAAGTGGATTCAGTGGCAGTGGGTTTGGTTTTGGGTAAATTCAATATATTGAATTAAAGTTTACATTTTAATTCCCAAATTAATGTGCATTCTTTGAAATTTTTTTCTTCATTATTTATTAGGTTTTGTGTATTATATATTTAAATTAGTCTTTAAAATAGATAATTTAAACACAAAAATATTAAATTACATAAAATTTCTAAGAACAGTGAAAACAAATCTATTACTCAGAATTTGCACTTTTGAATATCTTGCCATTTTTCCTTCATTATCCTTGATATCTATTGATCATCTAGATCAGTGGTTCTCAACCTGTGGATCATGACCGCTTTGGTAGTTGAATGACCCTTCATAGGTGTTGCCCAATTCATAACAGTAGCAAAATTACAGTTATGAAGTAGCAATGAAAATTATTTTATTGTTGAGGAGTCAACACAATACAAGGAACTCTATTAAAGGATCATGGGCAGTAGGAAGGTTGAGAACCAGTGATCTAGATCTATCTATCTATCACAGATGGAAAATTTATTGCAATCATTTGAGTGTGAATTTCGTACATTCTGCACATTAATTCTAGACAAATTTCGTATACCTTTCTTAGGAAGATTATATTCTAAATATTTAAATTTCAGTTATAAGTCCAGGAAGCTTAACATTTATGAAATATTTTATCTACTCTGTGATCTGCATTGTATTTTTATCTCTTGTATTAATAATATTTTAGAGAGTTTTTTTTCAGAATCCATCTAATCTAGAATCATATGTTACATCTAGCTGCTATTTCTTTTTAGTATAATTTTAATTGTGAACAGTTTGCATTTCAGGTAACTGACCTACTGAAAGAACACAGAATTATTATTTGAAGACTACCTCTAATTTGATTTTCCTAATCTGATCACATCCACCACGATTGTTCTAATGTGTTTTGTTGAATCAGTTCTGACTCATGTAACCCTCTTCACAACAGAAAAAGCATCACTTGGTGCTGAACCTTCTTCACAACTGTGCTTATCTTTGAGTTGTTGCTGCAACCACTCTGTCAATTGATGGTTCATCTTTTCACTACCCTTCTGTTTTACCAAGCAGGATCCTCTTTCAGGCGCTAGCCTCTTCTGGTAACAGGAGACAAGGACTTGTCATCCTTGCATCCTTGCATTCTGGCTGTGCTTCTTCCAAGATAGACTTGTTCTTTTGGCAGCCTCATCATTAGGTGTAAATGATTCAATGAAGCTTATTAATTTTGAGTTTGATATTCCATAAGTGATGTCGTATTTTTTCCCAGAGATAACACAATAACCTTATACTTCTTTTACTGATGCTGACTTTGACTGCTCACCACTAATTGCTATCTTTTCTTTTGAAATAAGTAATCCGCTACTTGATATTGATAAATTAAGTTGCCCATTCCTTCTCAAACTAGTTATAATTTTTAGTTACAACTCTTAGTGACCCTATGTGCAACAGAAAAAAACAAAACAAAATGACTGTCAAATACTGTTCAATTCTTACAATTGTTATGTTTGAGCTCATTTTTGGCAGTTGCTGTGTCAGTCCATCTTGTGAGAGTCTTCCCCTTTGTCACGCATGTCTGCATAGGCAATCACGATATCTTTTTTCAGTGATTTGTCCCTTGTGATAACATGTACAAAGTATATAAGCTGTCCATCTTTGCTTCTAAGGAGCACTCTGATTGTTCTTCTTCCCAGAGAGAGTTGTTTATTCTTTTGGTCATCCATGTTGCATTCAACATTCTTCACCAACACCATAATTCAAATGCACTCATTTTCTTTTGGTGTTCCTTATTCAATGTTTAACTCTCATATGAGTCAATTGAAAACGCTTTAATTGGGTCAGATGCACTTTATTCTTTAAAGTGCTTTTCCACACTTTAAAGAAGTCCTGTGCAGGAGAACGCCCAATGTAATGCCTTATTTCATCTCTTGACTACTGCTTCCAGGAACATTGATTGTGTATCCAAGAAAGATGAAATCCTTGACAGCATCAAACTTGTCCCCATTTATCATGATGTTCCCAATTTCTCCAGTTGTGAGGACTTCAGTTTTCTTTACATGAAGTTGTAATTCACATAGAAAACTGCATTCCTTTCTCTTCATCAACAAGTGCTTCAAGTCTTCCTCTCTGTCAGCAAGCAAGGTGGTATCAATTTTATATCACTGGTAGTTCATAAACTTTCTTTCAATCCTTGCATGACATTCTTCTTCATATACTCCGGATCCTTGGATTGTTTGTTCAGCATGCAGATTTAATAAATATGCTGAGAGGATTCAACCCTGACACACACACCTTCCTTGATTTTAAACCACAAAGTTTTCTCTTGATCTATGTCCAGTTTCCACAAGAACGCAATAAAGTGTTCTGAAATGACCCCCTTCTTCTCAATGCTCTTTTTAGTTTGTGAAATACAAGTAAACACTTTCCTGGTTTTCTCTGCTTATACCAAGATGCAGCTGATGTTATTAGTGATAAGCTTGAAGCAGGTTCTCTTGTGAATCCAACCTGAATTTATGGCAGCTCCTTGTTGCATGGACTGTTAAATGATCTTCAGCAAAATTTCACTTAAGTGTGTTATTAATGCTATTTTCTCTACTTTGCTCTTTTTGGTGTGTCATCATTCTTTGGAGTGGGTAAAACTATGATTTTCTTCCTGTCAATTGGCTAGAGAGCTGACTTCTATATGTCTTGGCAGAGGCGAGGCTCAGTGCTCCATCAACATGTTGAAAAAATTCACTTGATATGTCATAAGTTCCTAAAATTTTGCTTTTCACTAATGCTTTCCATGAATTTTGGACTTCTTCCTTCATGACCATGGCTCTTGATCATCATCTACCTCTTGAAATGGTCGTTTGGACACAGCGATCTGTTTCCCTTCTATCTTATATTGATGGTTCCTACACTGTTCAATTTTGTGTGCTTTATTTTGCCAGATATGAACAGAGTAACACTTTATAATAAATCTTCATTTTCTTATGTGGTATCACCCAAAGTGAAAAGAAACAGCAGAAAAACATAATAATATGTATAAAGTATAGCTCTATGAAAATTGGAAGTAATCAAAAAATAAAATAGAATACTAAAGATGAATATACTCAGCATGCGTCAGCTGAAATTGGCCAGTTTTAATCATATGGTCTATTATGACAGGAATGACAACTTGATGAGGATTGGTACAGCTATTATCATTAAAAGAAATATTTAAACTGTGTTCAGAAGGACAGTGCTGTCTGTGTAACATAATATTTTATGCCTAGAAGAAAGATAATTGATATGACTATGGCAAAGATGAAGAAATTGAAACATTTCACCAATTTTGCAGTCTTCAATTGATCAACCATGAAATCAAGATGCATGAATAGTTACTGATGATTGAAATGCAAAAGTATGAAATCACAAGGTAGGATGAATAGTTGGAAAATGTGGCCTTGGTGAAATAGATGACGACAGAGATAAACTAATAGCCTTTTCCAAGACCAATGACTTGAAAATACCTTCTTTTCAACAACATAAACAGAAATTTGTACCTCACCAAGTCAAAAGCACAAGGATCAAGTCAACTACATCTGTAGAAAGAGACAATAGAGAAGCTTGATGTTATCACTCAGAAGCAGGTCAAGGACTGCTCACTGCTAAAGAGATCATGAAGTGCTCATATGCAAGTTTAAGTGGAAGCTGAAGAAAATGAAACTGAATCCATGAGAGCCGAAACACAGCCTGAGAGTGTGCTACCTGACTTTAGATTCTATCTCACTGATTCCTGAAGACAAGACAAGTTTTAGGCAATATGCATGAGGAAAGAAAAGGTTATTGACAATGCAGGAAAGAAAGGAAGAAAGCGATGGTCAGAAAAGACTTTGCATTTTTGCTTGAACATAGAAAAGCTAATGCAAATGGAAGGAATTATGAAGAAAAAAAAGACTGGACAGAAGACTTCAAAGGGCTGCCCCAGGTGATGAAGTGTTATACTGAAATATTCAAAGATTTAGCGCTAAGTACCAAATGGCTGTCCTTTCATGTAGCTCTGTATTCGCAGATACAAAAAAAGTTACCTCGTGCCAGGTGAGGTGAGTAGTGTGTGGGACAAGAGGGGCATTCTGGGTTGGGGTTTTTGCCCCAAACTGGCACACTGAGATGACTGCATGAGCAGGTGCACTGTTGTGGTAGCACAACCAGTCCTCCATCTGCCACAAAGTAGGTCTTTTTGGTCACATGCTCTTATGCAACCTTCTCAGAACCTCGAAACAGAAAGCATTGACTCCAGAGAAGTGAGTTTGGCTTTTTGGTCTTCGTGATCCTGTAGATCCCTTTGAGTTTTTGTGACTGTTATACTTTACTGGAGAAGAAAGTCCCATCTTTCTCCCACAGGTGGTTTTGAACTGCTGACTTTGACAGTTAGAACCGAATACATAACAACTATTCTATCAGGTCTTCTAAGTAATTACTAATCCAGTTACAGTCTAAAATATTAAAAACATGAAACAACTTAAAAATAGATCAAGAGGGAAATCAAATGCCTAAATGGGGCACAATGTAATTATACTGATTTTAAAACAAGCAAACAAAAAAGCAAAATCACTGTCAGCAAGTCAATACTGATTCATGGAGACCTGCTGTAGTTTTCTAAGACTGTGCTTATTTACAGGGGTAGACAGCCCAGGAGTTCTCCCTTGGAGATGCTGGTCATTTTCAACTGTGAACATGTAGACCACAGTTCAGTTTGTAACCTCTATACCACCAGGCCTTTTCAATTATACCGACAGTGTAATTAATTTAGCCAATCATATACAATTTAAACACTGTCAGTGAAAGAAAATTATAACTCTATAGACCAGATTTCAAGTCACAACGCAAAAATTGTTGACTTGTACAGATTACAAGGTTCATTTATTTATTTATTTTTAATCATTTTATTGGGCATTCGTACATTGCTTTTCATCATACATAGTTCAATACATAGTTACATATACTGTGCCAAGCATCCCCACTTGCCGGTGCTCATCAACATTCTCCCAACATCTGCCTTTCCCCATGGACCCTTGATATGAGCACCCTTCCTTCCCCCTCCAATCATTCCCCCCTCCCCCCAGTCCTCTTTACTCTGCAGACATTATTGTTTTGTCATATCTTACAGTGCCTGACATCTCTCCTTGGCCACGCCTCCCTATGTGTGCCAGATAGGAGACAGTCTGCCAATCCCCATAGCTGGCTTCCTCTCTCCACCCCACCCTCCGTCCATCCATCCGACAACTTCATTCCCACCAATGACCCCGAGGGGTTCATCCACCCTGAGATCCCTGCTTTTCCAGCTCCCATCTCTGTCAGTGCACCTCCTCCATTCCAGCTGGAGCTGCAGGACAGAGTTGGGACCGTGGTGTTTGGTGGAATGAAACCTTCAGGAAATAGAGGAAAGTTTTATGCTTCATTGCTACCTCATTGCCCCTTGATTGTCCCATCTCCTCCCCCTGACTCCCCTGTAAGGGGGTGTCCAATTGCCCCCAAGTGGGCTCTGGGTCTCCACCCTGCTCTCCCCCTCATTCTTATTGATTAAATCCATGTTCTTTGGTGTTTGATGTCTGCTCCCATTGACCCCTTGTGATCATACAGGTGGGTGCGCTTCTTCTATGTGGGCTTTGCTGTTTCTGTGCTGGATGGCCACTTGTTCACCTTCTAGCCTTTAAGGTCCCAGCTACTTTATTGCTTGTTGGCTGGGCGCCATCAATTTCCTCAGCTCTGTCTGCCTCTGCATCCTTTTGTCCTCAGTGATCATGACAGGAGGGTGGGCACTTAATGATATATTTTTTTTGTTCTTTGATGCCTGATAGTCTGGTTCTTTCCACTCCTCATGGTCGCACAGGCTGATGTGCTTCTTCTATGGTAGGCAGATTACAAGCTTAAGTGAGTGAACACTATTTCCAGGAACAGTGAGGGTTGGGGAATGGTCAAAACCCTCAGTTAACACTCGTTCACTAAAGAAGAACCCTGCCTGACAGACTTATACATAAAAACAAGGAGAGCATTGCATTAAAAATAGTATATGTATATTATCTATATATTAGTCCAAGGCCACAATTCATTGGACACAGTCAAAAAGTCCAGCAACCACCAATTCCATAACCTTGGGATAGTAGTCATGTGCTTCTTCTCACACTAGGGCATTTCAGCCTTAAGTCCAAGGGAGCATGTCATTTCCTTAAATCTGCTACAAGTAAGGAAATCGCTATTAAATTAGTGTTGCTTTCAAATTGACTACCTTTCTGCTATGGACTACAAAAAATATAGTGTGTCCCAAAAGGACAGAGTCTAAAGCCCCAGTTGTCTATAGCATTTTGCCCTTGACCAAGGGCTGGCTAGGCACTAGGTCCAAAGTGTCCATTGAGCAACATAATACCAGTTTTATTCTCCCTTTGGGTTCTATGTAAATTTTGTTAAATGTTTTTTTTTCCCTGATGGGAGGTTGTCCTACTTGGATTACTTGTCAAAAGAGGTAAAATAACCTTCTCCAAAACTGAAAGACATACCAATCCCTGTGCCCCTGAACATTTTAACTTGAATTTCCAGTAAGCTTCATGAATCATTCTTGTCAGAGTGTCTGTTGATTTGGGGTGACCTTATAAATAAGCTATATGGCACCAACTGCTTGGTCTTCTCCATCTCCTCACATCTTGAGAAACTGATCCCAGCTGAAGAGAGTCCTTCTTTGTTGAAATTGTTGTAAGATTTACAAATAACTAGGATGATATGGTTCATGGACAATGGGCAGGCTCACTATCTCATTGCTTGGGAGACCAGATTAGAAGGTGACGTACCTTGAAAAAAGAAGCCTGCCTTTGTCTCTTTGTTCATCTTGATAGCAGTGGACACACATGCTTTTGTGATGGACTAACTTCACTCAGCATCATGGGTTTCATAATGATTTCCAGGTCCTTCCATGCCATGCGATGTTTCATGTCTTCATCCTTGTTTTTTGTTAAACATAGTATTCCACTGTGTGTATGTATCAGTGTTTTTTCATCTATTCTGCTGAGGGATCTTTGGGCTGTTTTCAGCGTCTTGCTCACATGAGCTATGCTAGAAAGAACATGGGAAAGCATATGTCTGTTCGTGTTCTGCCTCTTACTTCACTGGGGTATATAGCCAGCAGGGCTATTGCAGGGTCATACAGTATTTCTATTTCAGTTGTTGAGGTAGCACCATATTGTTTCAGTAATAATTGTACCTGCTTACAAGCCCACCAGCAGTGTATAAGAGTTCCAGTCTCTCCATACTTTCATCAGCATGTATCGTTCTATGTTGTTTTGTTTGTCTGTTTTAAATTGGGCTATCATAGTGGGTGTAAGATGAAATCTCATCTTTGTCTTTATTTGTATCTCCTGATCCTGAGCATCCACTCATATTCATGTCCTTTGCTCAACTTTTAATTCGATTATTTGTTGTTTATTTATACTGAGGTGTTGCAAAGTCTCATAATATCTGATTTGTGAAAGATAAATTTATAAGGAAAAGAACATTAATCCATGAATATCTCTTTATGGTAATGTAAAGATTGGCAATAGACATAGGTGATGATTGTGTAACATGCCTGATATAATTAGTGGGAAATGAAAAAAATGTTGAATTTCGAGTGATTTTTTCCTTCATATTTTTACAATAATCAAGCATTTCAATAAAAGGATATTAAAAAAATAAAATCATATAATTTAGAATTAGAGTAGCCAAAATTACAGAGGAGGAATTGAATGCAAACTACATAGTATTGAAAATGACCATAAAAGGGTTCTATACATAAATGCATGGTAAAGAATGAGAAAATGTCAATGGAATGATTTTCTAATAAATTAAAACTATCAATAAGAACACAAAAAAACAAAACACCCACCCACAAGTAAGTAACCACATATTATAGAAGGGCATTGGTAGCACTATCCTATCCGTCAAGGGTAGGTTCTTTTCTGCCATCATAAAAAGCCTGTGCAATTGTTTATACTTTGGTTCAGAGGATCAGATCATTCCTATGCTATCATATTTTACTACACTTGAATTCTTTCTGTAGAAATTATTCTAGTTTTAACTCAATGCTGACTTGATTTTTTTCTCCATCCATTTTTCTCCAGTCATGCGCACATACTCGTGTATAAGCTGAGTTCTTCAGTACATTTTTAATGCAGCTTCTGTGGTAAAGTTGAATGCCTTGGCTGATATTCGGGTCGGCTTATACTCGAGTATATATAGTATACTATTTTTCTGATTTTGCATCAAAAGCTGCATGGAGTTTGATGTAACAGTATTACTGGATTTTAGTCTCAATCAGGAAGGTCATGTCGGGGTGCTGAACCATCCACGGATCAATGGCTTCCTGGTTAGCAATTGGCAACCAAGATGCATCTCTTCTTCTTGATATCATTGTCAGGGTTCTTCACTGTAGAGTCTGCTAGGTGAAGGAGTGCCAGCTTCACGACTGGGATGCAGACATGAGGGTTCAGTGTTAAGAAGACCATTAACATTACTGCTTGTTAAAATGACTTTGACCTCCCTGGAATTACTCATGGTAAAGAAATGTCTCCAGTAACAGAGAAACACATTTGCGCATACTCCCCCAAGTTCTAACAGTGACTACAGAACTTTTGCCAAGACCAGATGGAGAAGCTTTTGTTGCTGGCGACCCTCACTGATAGTGTGTGGGCTCTTGCCCATGGAGCAGGTGCACTGTCAGGCTACGTACCTACAATTCTTCTTAAGAGCATGCCATTTTAGCTACACGTTTGATATCTAGAGGGGTGATGATGTACAATTGAGAGTCTGTTCAAGTCTTTGCCAACAGAAGCCAATGGGATTGCTACTCCATGGGGGAAAGACGTGACTTCCTTCTCTCAAAATGATTTATAACCTTGGGAAAGCAAAAAAGCAGTTTTATCCTGCCCTATAGGGTAAGAGATACTTTGTTCAGTTTAAAATAGGAATTTCCCCAAGAATGAATGAAATTTAGAGCAAACTGTGATAGTCTAAATCCTTTTCCAACCATTACAACCAACACAAACCCCAAATTCCCAGTTGAAGTGGCCAATGACTTTTACAATGATTCCAGTAAGTAGTAGGACAAGACAAGAGAGTGATGCCATTTGTGCTAGTCTGGTAGACTAGAGAAACAAATCCAGGGAGACAGTCATATGTATATAGAAGAAAAGCTTTATATACAAGAACAACTGAATATTGAGAAAACATTTCAGCCTAGTCCAGATCAAGTTCATGATTCCTATGTTCAATATCAATCTCTAAAATCCTCTTCAGACTCATGAAACACATGCAATGACACCAATTGCAGGAAGGTCACAGGTCAGTGGGTGGAAACTCTTGCAGATCCAGTGGTACCATAAGCATCTCAGGGGTCTCCACGTGGCTTCTCTAGCTCCAGAGACCTGACTCCATCAGCCTCTCTCCATGTATCTTCTCCACAGGGATGTCTCGCAGGCAGTCAGCAGAGGGTATCACAGGGAATGAGCCTGTGTCTCACCTCCAATGAGCTATCTATCTCCTTAGCACTTCCAAAAGAGGTCATCAAACTATGATCGAATTGACAGACTAAACTCCACCCCTCTTCTCTTAATCCTAAAATTGACACCAGATTATGTAACGATCACACCATTTATAATCTCCCCTAGACACAGTTTTAGAATATAACTTGCTTGATTCAGTCATCCTTGAAAAAAGTCCAACCTTCCCCATCTTCATCTATGAAACTGAAGAAAGATATCTAAAGTGGAATAATTTATATCGTCACTAGAAACATTCCAGAACAGATAAAAAACACTCCCTATATAAAACATATCTATTAACTCTGTAGAAAAAAAACTCTTAGTTTTAAAAATTCCCTTTAGAAGTTTATAATACCTTGGCAGTACAATGGTTAAGTCTCTGACTGCTAAACAAAAGGTCAATAGTTTGAATCGATCAGACACTCCAAAGGAGAAAAATGTGTCTGTCTGCATCTGAAAAGATTTATAACTTTGGAAACTCCATGTGGCAATTGTACTCTGTTTCATAGGGTCACTGTGAATCAGAAGTGAATTCACGGCAATTGGCTTTTTATAAGTACTCATAGAATTTTGCATGTGATGAACAGAGTGCACTTACTTTGCACATATATATTGAATTTTTATCTAAAAAATCAGAGTCTTTTGTGAACTTCAAAATATAAAAGTAACTGGTTACTTCAGATGACAATAAAATAATATTCATGTTGATAGAAAAAAGTAAAATACTCAAAGATAAAATCAAGCAAGCCATTGATACTTTAAAAGAAGTATAAATGATAGCCTTCATCCTATGAAAATATCAATTCAAAGACAAAAATCAAAACTTGAATTCTCCTGCAGGAAATAAACACAATAAATATATTACATGTCCAAAATTCCTGAGTATATAGATACATGTCTAAGGTGATGAATCTTTTTTCAGAAAAGCGTACAAATCAATTTAATATTTATCTCAAGAAATAAGAATATGTTCAATCGAACTAGGGAAAGTAAGTGAAAACACACTTACAAGATAGAGGATGATGAATGTGCCCAGGAAACATGGGGAAATTGAACTTCATATTGCTCTTGAAGTTCAATAAAATAGATTTTAAAATTTATTATTAGATACCTATTTATTAGTGTAACCTTTTGAATGAAAATGGACTTACAAACAATGCTTACATGACTCTCTCCTGCCCCCAGGTTTTCACCAGGAGTTTCTGATTTGCGTGGTCAAAGTTCAAGTGTGGAATTCATCATATTAAACAAAACTCCAGAATTGACTTTATTTCCCAAAGACAGTAAGTATGGAGTTTATTTAAAAATAAAATAAATAAATTCATCATCATACTGGCAGCATTTTTGGATATATAATCATTACAAGGAACCCTGTCACTGTAGGTTTGGCAAAATGAATGACTCAAACTCACCAGCCCCCCTGGGAGAGAAGCACGAAAGTGGCTGCTCCTGTAACAATTGCATAAACAGTTGCGGTTGCCATTTTTGGGTCCATTATTATGATTTTCTAGACTCCACCCCAGGCTATTAAGTTTCAGATAGCTCGATCAGATACCTGGATTTGGTAGTTTACTCAGATTCCTCTTTTAGCTGACCAAAATTTAAAGTTCCCCCAATTTTTGGTCTTATATCATCATCTATTTATGAGTTCTCTTATTACCCTTTGTGACTCTCCTCTCCCCCATTCATAATATAGAATTGACCAGGCAGCCAACAGAATTTTTAGTTTCCATTATCCACCAGGTCCTTTTCTGGGTGTTGTGATTAGATAGACATTCTGACCAAATAAGACTGAGGAGAGATGGAGGAGGAGAATCAACAGAAAACAATTTACAATGAAGTATTTTGGCATTTCCATTCTTTTCAAAACTATCCATAGTTTTTGATGACTCACATAATCAAGTACTTTCATATAGGTAACAAAGCACAAGCAAATATCATCTGGTTTCTCTGTTTTTAGTTAAGATCCATCTGACATCAACTAAAATGTTTCTAGCTTAATGTCTTCTTTTGAATCTAGGTAAAACTTGTGGAAGATACTTTTGATACAGTGGTGACACTGTTTTTGAACGTATTTCCTTTTTTAAAAGAAAAGTCTTACTTGCATATGATAGCTGGGGTATTGGTCAAAATCTTCAATGATCTGTTGGATTATCTTTCATTGCAATTGTCATGATTACGAAGTTCTTCCAGCTTGTTGCCAGGTATCTATTTTCTAATTGTTTTGGTATAGAAAAGTGAACAGCTTCAGTGTTGTTTCCAGATTTTGAAACATTTCAATTGTTAGTCTGTCAATCCCTGGAGCCTTGCTTTACACCAATGCCAGCAGTGAAGGTTAGGTTTCTTGATTTAATACCATCAGTTTGGGGATGATATGCTACCTCCTGAAATGGCTGAAGATTTAAGTAGCTCTATAAATTCCTTCCAGTTTTCTTTCTGCACCATTCAGTATTCATATTTTCCCTCAGAACCCTTTATTATTGCAACACAAAGCCTATATTTTTCCTTGGTTCTTTCAGCTTGAGAAACTCTGTGAATGTGATATACATGTTGTAGTTTGATACTCATGGATTTGTTTTCAAGTTCTTCAATTTTAACTTATATTTTTCACCTTTCTCCAAAATTGTAATCAATCTGATTCCTGTGTATTCCATTTCATGTGATATCTGTATATACTTGCCATATGCTGTTGTATAAAGTTAGAATATGACCTTTGGTCTTCTAATGAGAAAATATTTTCAATCTGGAGCTCTATACCTGGACAAACGCTTAGTTAGGTTTGAGAATGGAATAGATGCATTGTTAACTGTGTATGTTATCCAGGTAACCATTCATCAGAACATAGGGAAAGATGGAGTCCACTAAAACAAGTGAATATACCAAACATAGGAAATAAGAGGTTTAATGGGTTAGGGACACATGTGATTCTCAGGGCAATTTTGAGAGGAAATACCAAGATGAAAGAATCTTAGCATAGAGGGCAAGGAAATATATATTGGACCTGTATTACCTAGGAAGCAAACGTGCTGAGTGCGATTATCTGTGTGATTCCTATTGCTAAGTCTTGGTCTTTTAAATGTGAGGAACTAATGTTGGGGTGAAATTGGGTCAGGCATGTACTGGTGTCATATGCTGATGAAGATTCTGACTTACTGCTCATGTTCTTCTGCCTGAGTCAACTGAGATGATGTATTTCACTCTACAGAAATGCTTTGTTCGATATTATCCCTAAGAGTTGCATGTTGGTCAAGATGAGTTTAGAAGAAAAAAATGTATCTTGTTCCTACCACACACCCAACCTGTTTTTCTGCTGGATCATATAAGAGCCTTTCCAGAAGCTCCAGCTCCATTACGACTCCTGGAGGACTTTGACCACTAACTTTTCTAAAGGAGTTTTTGTAAAGTTTCTGGTAACTGAAGCCAGGCTGTGACCCTGGAAAGTGATATATCAGTCTTCCTTACCTAACAGTGTCAAAATTGCTCTGTGCCAAGAAAACAACTTTAAAATCACGTGAATAGTCCATTTACTTTCTATACACATATACAATGAAAGACTACAAATGAAACTATATGCTGGATTAAGGAAGCATCCAGCATCGCAGTTTCTTTTGGAGGTAGGTGACTCAAAAGACAAGGGTGGATCTTCTGTGGCCCTGGTAATATTCAGTTCCTTAAATGGGAGCATGTGTGCATTGTTTTACCAACATTCTGTAAAGCTCCCACAAACACATATATATGTATGCATGTATATAGGTATGTATGGATGTATGCACATAAAACAAGACTTAAAAAAACTCATAAAAATGGAATTAAGTGATAATAGAGTTTTCTCATGGACTCTTTGAAGCTCCCTTGTGTACAAACACAGACATACATACACTTGTTTATAGATCTCACACATTCATAAACACAATTGAAATAGGAAGCTTTTAAGACTCCAAAAAGAACACTTGAGAAAATTCAGAAGCTTCTCTGCATCTTCTAAACTATCATAATTGTTATTTTTTAAATGCAGCAATGCACATTTTGTTAAATTACTTTGCAAGGGTTCGTTCATTGACACTGATTTTTGTTTTTTAACCATAATTTTTTTCTGAATGAACTGTGAATAAGTTTGTAGAATGAATATCAGGGCAGAATTGAGACAGAAGCACTTAGTTTCAGAATGAATCAGGTACTTTGACTCATGTCACTAAGTTGAATTAAGAATCTTACTTTCGGTCAGGGGTCTAGTATAGATTTTTCTTTAATTTTGCCTTTTGGTTCTAAGAATTTGCTCATCATAGTTAATCAAAATAACTGCTTTTCTTCATAATATATCTGTGTTAGTCCGGGTAGGCTAGAGGAACAAATTTCATAGACACACATATAGATATAGGGAAATGTTTATATACAAGAGGAACAGGATATTGAACCCAGTTCAGTTCAAAGTCATAAGTCCAATATTAACCCATATCCCCGAAATCAGTCTATAAAGTTTCCTTCCGACTCACAAAGTCATAGGTCAGTGGGTGCAGAATCCTGGCACTGCCAGGGGTCTCCACAAGGCTCCTCGTTTCCAGGGCTCAGGGTCCATCAACAGCAGAAGCAACTCATAACTGGCAGAGGTCTCTATGTGGCCACCCCAGCTTCAGAGGTCTGGCTCCATCAGGGCAAAACCACGTGGTCTTTCTGCCGGCTCCCCCAGCTTCTTGGAACGTTGCCATCTTGTCTTGTCCATGATTCATCATCTCTGAGACTAACTTCCAACCACTGGGGAGATAGCTTCTCATCTTCTCGAGGGAAATATCGTGAGATTTCCCAGAAGTCTCAGGAGAAAGTCATGCCTACATAGAGGCCTCATTGGCTACTGAATGGCTATCTCCAGATTAACAGGCTAGACTCCACCCCTACATTTCAATCATAAAATTAACATAAGCACATGACTGCCACAATATTGAAACATAAGAGAACTTTTCTTCAAAGGAAAACAACAACAGATGATAAAACCAAAATTATTTATCTATTGCAAGAATGTAGACTGAAGTAAGACACTGGTCTATATGGACAAACACACCCAGAATGAGGCTACACATGAAGTTAATTATCTAGAAAGTTCTGGTTTATACATAATATGATAAAATTGCTATTAACCAAAGTTGTGAAATAGTCTATGTGCTCATCATCCCATTCTTTGACAGTCTTTCCTAAGCATAAAAGTCTCATGAGACCGCCTTATTTTTCCTTTTCACATGTGGAACTCATTTTAATTTTGTACAAATAGGAAGCACAGAGTGTGTCATTTAAATCATTGATGTCCCAAGTTACTGCATATGTGCAACTTCTGCTCTTATTTCTGATTCGGTGTCAATGAATAACCTCATAATTCTCAGTTCTCTAGAAATGAAATAAATTAGAAAGTCTGACAATAAAGCAAGATGATAACTGAATGCTAGTTGCCACAGAGTCGATTTGGAGTCTGTGTCGGAGTCAAATGGCACGACTGGGTGTTCAAAAGTTCCCTTGGGGAGCAGATATCGAGCACCAAAGAACAAGAATCACATCATTACATAGGAGGAGGAGAGCAGGGTGGGGACCTAAGGCCCACTGGTGGGTAATTGGTCACCCCTTTACAGGGGAGTCACGGGGAGGAGACAGACCAGTCAGGGGGCAGCCAGGCAGTGATGATGCATACAAGTTTCCTCTAGTTCCTGAAGCCTTCCTCCCCGTCCCCCAACCATCATGGGCCCAACTCTACCTTGCAAATCCAGATGGACTGGAGAAGTCACACTGGCATAGAGGGGAACTGGAGATATGGGGAAACCAGGATGGATGGGCCCCTTCGGGCCAATGGTTAGATTGGAGATACTGGAAGGGTGGACAGAAGGGAGTGGGGGAACCAACAGCAAGCTCTTATTTGAAGAACGGGCATCAAAGGAGTGGGTTGGGGGAGAGGTCGGGCAGTGGCAGTGTACGATATGACAAAACAA
>PVJH01016800.1:17745-49610 GCA_004026705.1 Nesogale talazaci | reverse complement strand
CATGCTCTTTTCCTCTTTAGCCCCAGAAGCTTTTTATTCTGCCTAATTCCAGTTTTCCTCCTGAGCCATTCATCCAATCCTTATGTACAAAGACAGAGGCCAGCTGGTGGCGTGGGCTATGCTTTGGATTGTTAACTGCAAAGTCAGCAGGTCGAATCTGCTAGCTGCTCAGGGGGGGTGGGGGGGGGAAGAAAGGTGATCCTTTCTGCTCCTATAAAGATTTACGGCCTCACAAACTCCAAGGGGCCCTCCTCTATCCTATACGGTCACCACGCGTGAAATCCACTTCGCTGGCAGTGTGTTTGCCTTATGTACAAAGTGCACATCTCTGTTACAGTTTCTCTGGCAAGAGCAGGTGCACCATGCTTGGACAAGAAGCAGAAACATGATACCAAAAATTAATAGAACCCGCACACTCCCACTGCACGGGGTTCAGGAGAGGCCATGGACATGCTGCCTTATTAATAGGCTTTCCAATTCTCTAGGCGGCATGCAAAGTGCTACCCTGTGCAGCATCCTGCTATTGGCACAGGCATTTTCATCCTGACGGGGACCAATTAAAGGGAGGGAAGCAAATGCTATCCAGAAGCCTAATGGATTTCTTTTCCCTTGCTCTGTTTTTTTCTTTGGAGTGTGTTCATAACAAGAGCAATGCAATTATTGTTAAGCCCAGGAAGGCCATTCCTTGGCAGGTCATGAGGAAGGAAGGGACCTAGAAGATAGACTTGCTGTGTGGATTTCCCGAAGCAAAGTCGTGGTGAGGAAGTTTTTCACGTCAGGTCTTCTAGAAGAAGAGTTGGGAAGAAGGGGCCTTTTGTACTGGAGTTGAGGACTACAGGCCCAATAGAACCTAGGCAGCTGCTCTTAAGTAACACAGGGGCAGTATCCTGGCTGCAGCTCATCCCACTCAGGGCTGCCTTGGGATTCTTGAAGGTTCACAGAGTTGTTACGGAGTCAGGTAGGTAAGTGTCCTTAGCCCCAGTGTCCAGATGGGAGAACCAAGGCACGCGTCAACTTAAACCAAACTCCCTGCCACCCAGTCAATTGTGACTTGGCTTCTCCAGGGTGGTGTAGGGTGACGTGTTGGGCTGTGATCGACACGGTCAGCAGTTCTCAGCCACCAGCGGCTCTGTGGGAGAAAGACTGGGCTTCCTACTTCTGGAAGCGGGTTTCAGTCTCAGAAGCGCACCTGGAGCCAGCCTTGATTCGATGGTCTGAGTGTGGTGAGGAGAAGGGAGAGGGGACTGAACTTGGCTCCTGGTGGAGTGCTCTTCCTACAACACGTCTGATGGAGGCGCTGTGCTCTCCCTGGGGAGTGGGGAGCTCCAGTCAACAGTCGTTGGGGTGTGTGTGCTATTGTTTGGGTGCCTTGGAGAAGGGTGATCTTGCAGCGTCACTGGCCTGCGAGATTTGGGTTTTTTGAGGACGACCATCCAGTGGGTTTGTGGATCCTGGTCACTCTGAGATTGCCACAATAACACTACGAACAACCGTTCTGACAGTCAGAGGCTTACTGCCTTCGTTGATTCTGGTTCAGGTGCCTGTAGGCTGGTTTGACTTTGGCGGACCTAGACAAGGTTTGACTGTTGTTAGGCCCAAACTCAGATAAACTGTTCCACATGCCCCATCCTCCTTAGACCAGTGAGGTCAAAGGCCCGCGTTCTTATTCTTATGGGAGATGTACAAGAAAAGGAACTCACAGCACAGGTACATTCCATGCCTCTGCTTGTCTCAAGCTGCCAACATCCCAGCTGCCAAGACAAGCTTTTTTAAATTATTGATCATTTTATTGAGGACTCATACAACTCATCACATTCCATACATATGTGCCAAGCATATTTGTACACTTGTGGCCATCTTTATTCTCAAAACATTTGCTTTCTACTTAAGCCCTTGGTATCAGTTCCTCATTTACCCCCTCCATCCCCTCTCCCCCGTCCCTCATGAACCCTTGATAATTTATAAATTATTATTATTTTGTCATATCGTATACTGTCTGATGTCTCCCTTCACCTACTTCCCTGTTGTCCATCCAAGACAAGTTACATGGCTTATCTGTGTAAGAATCATCGGGGTGGGGGGGGACCTTGAGCCCCGGTGGCGTAGTGGTTTTGCGCGGGACTGTGGCCCACTGGGACGGAGGTTCAATTCCAGCAGTGGGGCTGGGCTTCCTACTCCCACCACTGGAGAGCAGTGATGCCCCCCACCAAAAAAAAAAAAAAAAAGAATCACCGGGGACTAGGGGGTGGAGTGCTGGTGAAGATATAGATTTTTGGCTTTGCAGATCTTGGGTAGTAATGCAAATTCTTAGCAGACAGCTGAAGAGGTTCAAAGCCCTCGATCAAAGATCAAAGTGCATGGAGAAGTCGGGTTGAAGGGAGGTCCTCACAGAGGAGAGGGTGTCCTGATTCCGAGTGGTGTCTTATCTGAGAGCTGCAGCGAGGAGAAGAATGGCCATGAGACCACAGAGGTGAACACAGCTACCATCAAGGAGCACCCAGGAATGCCAGGAGCCCCTAGAAAGCTAAGAGAGGTGTGGGACTGTCCCTCTGCTCAGGGCCAGTCACATGCAGATTTGGGCGTGTAGCTCTCGGAATTATGGCAATACATTTCTGATCTTGAGAGCAAAAAATAAAAGTGGGCCTTAGAAGCACTCACTGCCACCAAGTGGATGTTGAATCGGTGATGCCTCTTCCATCTGTGTCCTGCTCAGGACACATCCTCCAGACCACTTTCCAAATCCCTGGCCAGAGAAATTCCAGCTTGGAGCTTGTTGGGGAGCACCCTTGATTCAATTTCTGTCGGGTGGGTCTAGAACACTGTAGACCATATTGAAATGTTCGCTCCTTCCCTGTGGTTTCGAGGTGAGGACACAACTGCTGGCACCCAAGCTCACTTGGAGCAAAACCTCACCAAATGAACAGGAGACTCCTAGAGAAGAGCTCCTCAGGCTCAGCGCCTGTGTGCACACGGTGGGCAGTTGACCCATGTCTGGGTGGGGTCAGCAGTATCTGGCAGGTAAGATGGACATTTCTGCCCGGTTGTATTCCAAGTGTAAGTTAGCGTGTATCCCACCCCCATCTCCCAAACATACTTCCTAAATCTCTCCAATGACAGCTTACCGCGCTGATCCTAATGGGCAGGCTCCTGATTGAGCCCTGGACTTCCTTAAGGATTCTCATCTTGACCAGTCTTTCCCTTGCCAAGACTGGCCATGATAACTCCATTTCTATGCTTGGGATATACCAAGGGTCAAACTTTTCTGCACCGACTTTTCTTTGTGCTTATAAAGAGCCCCCCCTTCCCATCATTGGACACTTCCAGTCATTGAGGTCTTAGCTCCACAGAACTTTCCCTGACCATCATTTCTTCAGGAGCTCCCTGCCCCCGCCCCCCCCCCCCGCCCCCCGGTTATTCTGTTTCATCACTTGGTTTTATTTTCTTCTTTCTTCTTGCCATTTCTTGTCACCTGAAGTTATTTTATTTGTATGTCTGCTTCTTGCCCCCTCCTGCCCCCGCTGTCAGAAGAATGCCTTTGTCACATCGCATTCATGGAAAGCATTCCTGGAGGGCTGAATGCAGAAAGAATGGAAGGAAGAGTTGAAGAGTCGCCCTCGGTCAAAATGATCCCACAACTGGTTGCATTCGAGAGGAGAACACGTCCGTTTAGTTCATGGGAGAATAGTGGGCAGAAGACCTGACAACCACCGAGGCGGCTCTTGTTCAACTCCAGGGTTCACTGGGTGGGGATTGAGGAGGGGGTCACTGAGCAGATTTGTTTCCTGCTCCCCCATTCTCGTGCATGTTGTCTCCTGTCATCAACGGCCCTGCCATCTGACAGCAGAACATCGCAGATCTCTCCCCCTCCCTAGGTGTCCCGTTTCCCTTCCTCCCTCTTTCCCAGCCTTTCTCAGCTTTGTACTTGGGTAAGTGCTGTCTTGGATCTCAGGTGATCCTAAGGTGTGCATGACTGCTTAGTGCATTCTTGGCCCCCTCAGATCTCAGGATGACTTAAGTGGAAAGACACTTAGATCACTGCAGGTTCTGGGGTGATGGGACACCGGTGGTGGAAGGGGGTGAAGGTGGGTAGATAGCTGAGCTGGTGCTAGCTCTTTAGGTCCCAATGAAATTTCACCCCCTTGTCTCTCTGGAACCAACTGGATGCAAGAACTCTGAAACATCACTTTAGCACCCCTAACGTTAAGCACCAGTTGACAGCTGTTGCTGATTAAGACATTTCCAGCCTCACAATCAGAAGGGCCCGACGGAGATGCTAATTATAGAGTGTCAGAGTCTTTATGAATGGTGTAGCATAATCTCTGAGCATGATCTCTCACCCTGTTGATAAACCTATAGTTGGAAGCCACCTTGCAATCATGAGTGAATCAGAGACATCCTCAGGGATTTGTGTCTCCCAGATAAGGGAATAGGAGGGGTAGGGGAACCATTCTTCATACTTAGAATGTTCTCCAGCCACAATGGTCTCATTTTTCATCCAGGAATCCCCTTGGATGGAAACATGTCTGCACAGACTTTCTGTCTTCTCTTCCTCCATTCCTTTGCTCGTATCATGCGTGGCTTTTGTCTGATTAGAAGGGAGGGTGCAGTGGAAGTCGTTACTGGTGTTGAAATGTGTTAGTGCAGTCTGTGAAGGAAACAAAACCAGGTCACCACCTTGTCCCCACACATCTCAACTCTAAAAACATCTTGGAAGACCAAGTTTCATCGTAACTTACTCAACAGCAAAAGCTATCCTGGGCTGGACTCATTTGATAGCAATAACTATTTGATGACCAAAACAGCTATGAGGTTCCGTCTGCTCTTTTTTTTTTTAACCCTAAATAGAAGCAGAAACCGTCTTTCGGTTCCAGGAATAGGAGTATGTTTGATGACAAGATGTTGTGTCAGGCTCTGTGGAGGGTAGTACCTCAAATGCAATATGTAGGCCACATCGCCTTTCCAAAATATGATGACTTTTGAATTCTAAAATAGTCCTGGCCCCAAAGATTTTGAATAAACTCTTATAGGTCTGTGATGGGGCATGAGATGGGGAGTGGAGGGCACCAGAGAGCAAAGAGCTGCTCTCCTTGGCCCATGGGAGAGAGGCTCTCCAGGTGCCTCTTGTAATCCCCGCTCTGGCCAATCTCTGTAAGCTCTGCTTCTGCTTGCTGTTAGCTTTGCTTTTTATTCTGAAACTTCTGGTTGTCCCTTTGCAGTGGTGGGCTTCGGGATGGACCCTGACCTTCAGATGGACATCCTCACCGAGCTGGACCTCGTGAACACCACTCTCGGAGTCACGCAGGTGTCTGGACTGCATACCGGTAGCAAAGCATTTCTATTTCAAGGTAAAGGCACTCCCTCTTCCTTTGAATGGGGGTGGTGGCTGGGGTGGAGTGTGCCCTCTAGAGATAGGCTGAGTGGTGTATATTCATTGGACTTATCTTTGCTGCTTCTCTTGCATGATAGCTATGAGAAATGTTCAGAAATGTGGAGCAATGGTCAGATAGGCAGGAGCTGTGCAGAAGGGTCCCGGGGGCACTGGAAGACAAGGGGGTGACCTATTCTGTTTGGTAGTGAAATAGTGCTGCAAGGATTTGGGTGGGAATGTGGTGGGTGGAATGAAATTACCAAGCTATTGAAAACCGGGTCTCTGTCAGTATTGCTATTTTCATCTCATCGAATGGGTAGACCAGAAGGAGCACACCAAAGGCAAGCGCAGTGCCATCAAGACAGAGAAGTGCCCCTGTGGGTCTCCCAGGCTGTACACCTTCACGGGAGTGGCAAGGTGTGTGTATGATCAGAAAGACAGAAGACAAATTACGGCTGTGTTCTCTCAGAGGTGTAGCGTACTTGAACTTGCCCACCAGAAAAAATTGACTACAATTGATGACATCACCCAGCACGCCTTCATACATGCAGGATAGCCTTTAAATAACTCTTAAAAGGATTTCAGTGGGAGCCCTATCTCGTATTGGCATTGAAGCCCTGGGCGATTACGTGGCCTGACTCTGCTGGTGCTCTCCTCAAGAGTAGCGGAGCATACCTTACTGTACTATTTTAAGGATTGGAGGGTCAGTACACAGGTCATTATGGAATTACAGTGGTTATCCTTAATAAAGGAATACACAGGCTGCCAAATGGGATTACCTTGACATCTCCTTCAATTGAGATAGAGAGATGGTGATGGTCAGGGAAAAAGTGATAAGTTAGTGGAATTCTGACAAAGGGACAGAAAGTCTGGCAGTGGAAGGGATGGCATGACTGGGAGTATTCCAGGTGGGGAAAATTGTTTTTGTCAAGGACTTCAGCCAGAAATGGAGGGAAATATGTTCGGCATAGAGGAAGGGTGGTGAGTGTCTAGAGAAGGAGGCAAGCAGTAGGTGATGTGGGACTCTTGGAGGCGGAAGGGATATTCACCTGGACACACAGGTTCTGGTGTGCTGATGATTCATATTTGGTGTTAACAATGCTAAGTATTGCCTCTGCCTGTTGGCCACTTGAATGGCTTTGTGCTTCACCGTGAGAGCGGCAGGGTCTTTTGAGAAGGATAAGCAGGGGCCTGACCTAGACAGATACAGTAGTCAGCAGCTTGGATATTCCTCTATGACAATGCCTGGGATGTTTTTTAAATTCAGTCTTTTATAAAGGTAACAAAGGCATTACTTCTAGAATGTCTGAACCAGCATTATAGGATGAGATTTGCATATTTACTGTGTTAATCACTTCAGCCTGTTGTTGTGCAGAGTAGAACGGTTCCACAGAGTTTCCAAATCTGTGACCTTTTTGGAAGGGGGTGCACATCTGTCTTTGAGGCACCTGGGTTGGTGGCGGGTGGGGGTGGGGTGGGGAGTGGAGGAGGGGTGGAAGGGGTTGTTTCAAACTGCCAACCTTTTGCCCAGTGGTTAAAGCTGAACGCACTTGTATACATAGGGTCTCCTAACTTAACCTAGTTGTGGGGATATAGAAAGTCCTCAGCTACTAGATAATGATATATACTTACTCTCTAACTGTCATCATGTCAACACCAACTCTTAAAAACTGTATATATAGTATGGGGTGGAAAGGACCTCGGGAATTTTTGAGATGACGACTCTTTGAGGGAGTAGAAAATTGCATTTTTCTCCCTCAGAGTAGCTGGTGGTTTTTTTCCCCCAAAAAATTTAATTGGGGGGGGGGCTCTTACAGCTCTTATAGCATTCAATACATCATTTGTATCAAGCATATTTGTACAAACACATGTTGCCATCTTCATTTTGAAATATTTTCTCCTTGAGTCCTTGGTATAAGCTCCTCTAAACCCCTCCTTTTTTTTTTTTTTAAATCATTCCATTGGGGGCCCACACAACTCCCATCATGACCAACACACATGTCAATTCTATGTATATCACATTTGCACACCTGTTGCCATCATCACCTCCAAAATATCCTCTCTCTGCTTAGGGCCCCAGTACCAGCTCCTCATATTTCCTCTTCCTCCCCCTCCCCCCCCATGAACCCTTAATAATTTACACATTGTTATTACTTCTTCATATCATACTCAGTCTGATGTGTCCCTTAACCCACTTCCCTGCTGTCCATACTCCAGAGAAATCATATCTAGATCCTTGCAATTGTTTACCCCCTTCTACTCCACCCTCCCATCACCCTCCAGGTATCACCAAACCCACCCACCACTGGTCCCGAAAGGGTCATCTGTCCTGAATTCCCCATGTTTCCAACTCCCGTGTACATGCCCTGGTCTAGCTGGGTTTGCAAGGTCAAACTGGGATCATGGTAGTGGGTGGGAGGGAGCATTTGGGGACTAGAGGAAAGTTGCAAACCTCACTGTTGCCTCACCTACCCTGACAGGCTCCTCTCCTCCCTGCAACCCCTCTGCAAGGGGGTGCTGCTTCACCTATTCATGGGCTTTGGGTCCCCACTCAATATTCCCTCTCCTTTATAATGATAGAATTTTTAGTTCTTTGATGCCTGACACCTGCTCCCTTCAACACCTCGTGGTCACACAGGCTGGTGTGCTTCCTCCATGTGGGCTCTGTTGCTTCTGAACTAGATGACTGCTTGCTTACTTTCAAGTCTTTAAGACTCCAGACCTCTATCTTTTGTTAGCCGGGCACTATTGCAGCTGGCGGTTTTGAACTGCTGATTTTTTAGACCACAGCCCAACTTGTAACCACTCAACCACCAGTGATAGGCTAATGTTCACTTGCCTTTTTACTACAGATTTGGCAGAGTACCATATGTAAACTGGCTCTAGCTAAGAGAATACCTTTGGATTAGCTTTGTGTTCGCATTGTGCCAGTCTGCTCAGTCATTGTTGAGAGTCTCTGCCATTTGGGATCTGAATAAAACAGTTGACACTCACTCAGTTTTGCTCTGGAAGCACCTGGTCTGTAAGCTTCTCAAGGTTGGGAGGGATGCCTGGGGAGTTCATTCCATAGGGATGACTCCAAACAGTCTGCATGGCATGTGACTGAGCCAAAGCCACTTGCCTCACTCTGATGGTGACTCACGGCAGCAGCACAGACAGAGAGGAACTGCTCCTTGGAAGTTCTGAGACGACATCTTTATGGGAATAGACAGCCTCACCTTTCTCTCCAAGAGTGGCTGGTGGATTCGAATTGCTGACCTTGCAGTTAATAGCTTAACATGTCACCACTTATACTGTCAGGCTTGCTTGACGCTTAGTAGCTGATTAATAAAAAGCTTTTTGAAGTGGATAAAAATCTCCTCGGTAAATGGCATGTTGACTTAATTTCTTTTTCCTAGTCATTCATTCCCAAGTCTGAGTTCTCTGGGCTGGAACTCCGCTCTCTAATCTGTGTGTTTTCTGTTCTGGCAGCCCCTCTGGGATGTCAGCCAGGCTCCAACAATGAGCAAGGACATTAAGCATCTCTGGTGGAAAAGTGACTGTGTGGTGGGAATTTGAGCTGAGGCTGTCTTTGCCCTGTTAGGACTCTGGTAGTTACATGGAGTCCTGTGACCCAGGTTAATCCAGGATCGTCTTCCCACCGCAACATTTTACATTTATTTATTTATTTTTTTAAAGGCAGTAATTGGGTTCTGTTCAATGATGGGGAACAGGACCAGTCCGCTGCCCACCTGCTTGGCTCAAATGTTTTACATTTAAATACATCTGCAAAGTCCTTTTACCATCCGAAGTGACATGGTCACAGATTCTGGGGATTCGGATGTGGACACCTTTCAGATAACAAAACAAGTAGGTCGGTTGTGATGAATGGTGACTCCCTGCATTGCAGAGCAGTACTTCTGACCCTTCAGAAGTGGATTTCCAGGTCTTTCTTTTGAGGCGCTTGTGGGTGAGTTTGAAATGCCAAATTTTTGTTTAATAGGTGAGTGCTTAATAGGTTGTGCCACTCATGGACTTTGTGGACAACTTTAAAAACAACCCAACCCCCCCTTCCCCCTGCTTCCAACTCAACCAAACCTTTTGCCGTTGACTCTATTCTGGCTCATGGTGACAGACAGAACTGCCCCATACAGTTTCCTCGGCTGTGCTCTCTTTTTAAGTTAATAAATAACATTCTTAAGGTCTCTTACATATAGTACAACAATCCATGCATTCACTATATCAAGTAGACATGTACAAATGTTGTCATCAACAATTTCAAAACATGATCTTTTTTCCTGAGCCCATTGATACCAGCTTCTCTTTATTCTCTTCCTCCTCCAACTCTACCACCCTTGAGAGTTCTTAATAGATTATGTATTGTTATTATTATGTATACTTATCTTACCCCACTATTCTATCTTTGTATGTAAAATCCTGGTTTTCATCCCCCTCCAGGGGGGTTATTCTGCTATCATCGCTGTCTTTTGCCCCCTTCCTCTCTTTCCTCCCACTTTCTTTCCTGTACCCTTCTGGAATCATTATTCCCATTAATGCCTCGAGGGTGGTTTATTGATCCTGAATTCTGTATATTGGAACCTCTCATCTGTATTGATGTATGTATACCAGACTAGCAGGATTTTTGAGGTAGGACTGGGATAGTGGGGGAGGAGGGATTAAAGAACTACTGGGATGTTGTGTGTTTTTAGGGTGCTAAACTTACTTCTTTCAGCTTCTGAAAGCAGGCTGCCACGTTTTTCTCCCGTGGGACTACATGTGGGTTTAAACCACAGACCTTTCCGCTTGCAGTCGAGGGTTTGACCTCTGAGCTACCAGAGTCCTCTGAACCTCTTTTTGAAACAGAGCACTTCTCAACATTTATTTATTTTTTTACTTCTCAAAAATTTAAACTTATTCGGTGTACTATAGTCGGCTCTCTGACCCCCAAAGGGTTCTATCCATTTTCATGCAAAAAGCCTCTGCTTCATTTCAACCAACCCACTTTATATATCATCAACTATTCAAGCATAAAATCCTGTCATCTCAATCAGACATGGACCGTACTTTGGCTATTTTTTGTTTTGAGGGAAAAAAAACCATCTTTGTGGACTTGTGAAATTAGAAAAGATAGTGACCTTCTCTCAAAATATATTGGCGGTATTGACATAGGGTAGCAGTTATGGGCATTCCCATTCAAAAAGAGAAAAGATGAAAGAAAAAAACCTGAGTCACCGTTCCCAAGCACCTTTGAAATTCAGCAGGGCAAATTCTACTGGAATTCACAGACTGGGAATTGTCCTCTGTGTCAGTTTTTATTGAGTGATTTCCCAACTCATTATGGGTAGTATTTTATGCTTGGTCATTAAAAATAAATTATTGGGATAAAATATATGTAATAAAATTTTTGCCACTTCAACCGTTTTCAGGTGTATGATTCAATGACATTGGCTATGCTGTGCCGCTGCTATAACTTTCATTTCCAAGGAGTTTTAATCAGCCCCAATGGAAAATGAGTGCCTTTTAATCAGCAGCCCCTCTGTCCCCACCGCCACCATCCCTGAAAACCACTAGTAAATTTTTTGTCCAAACGTATTTGCCTATTCAAGGTATTTCACCTAAATGGGGTCACATACGTTTGCCTTTTTTGTGTCTGACTTATTTTCCTTAGCATAATTAGGGTTTGTTCGTGGCATAGCATCTATCAGAATTTCATTTCTCTTTATGGCTGGGTCACATTCCCTTGCACGTATATTCCACATTTTGCCTATCCATTTTTTTATGTTGATGAGCACTTGGTGATTTCTATATTCTGGCTATTGTGAATAATACTACAAAGAACACTGGAACATGAATTTATGTCTTACAACCTCCCCTCCCATCTTTCTGATATCTTTTAATTTCTTTCTTTCTTTTTTTTTGTTTTCAAAGACCCTTTTATTGGGGGTTCTTACAGCTCTTATGACAATCCATATATCAATTGTATCAAGCATATTTGTACATATGTTGCCATCATCATTTTCAAAACATTTACTTTCTATTTGAGCTCTTGGCATTAGATTTTCTTTTTTTTCCCTCCCCCCCCTCTCCCACCCTTGTGTCCCTTGATAAATGATAAATGATTATTTAAAATTTTCTTTTTAAAATTAAAAACATTTAGGGCTGAGCCCCGGTGGTGTAAGTGGATGAGTGTGGGACTGCGGCCCCCAGGCTTGACAGTTCAAATCCAGCGGTGGCTCTCAGGAGCAGCCTGGGTAGCGCCCACAACCACCAAGGACAGTGATGCCCGCCCCCCCCAAAAATTAAAAACATTTAGTGGTTTTATTGACATATGATTCCAATATCATACAGTCCCATAGTGGAAACATAGTGAAAAAGAGGTGTGTAGTCACCACATCTTGTAATTTTCAATTGGATGTCAGACATTGTGAGTTTTACCTGGCTGGATGCTGGATATTTTTACACATCTATTAGTATTCTTTTTTTTTTGGGGGGGGGCATCACTGCTCTCCGGTGGTGGGAGTAGGAGGCCCAGCCCCACTGCTGGAATTGAACCTCCGTCCCAGTGGGCCGCAGCCCCGCGCACAACCACTACGCCACCGGGGCTCAGCCCTCTATTAGTATTCTTAAGTTTTCTTTTTTCTTGAACACAGTTTGGTCATGGGGGAGCATTTTGATTTTTGTTTTGTTAGTTGAAATCAGAGTATTGCTAGCGCTAACGATCACAGATTGCTCTTTCTCATTGCTGGAGGTAAGACGCTGGTGCACACTCTACCCACTATCGTACACATCATGAGCTTTTCTAAGCTGACCGGTGGGAGTAAGCACTCTTCCATGCCTTGTATGTTTGTTGGACAATGCTGCCTTTTGGGGAGGCCTTCCCTTGCCTTCGGTGGCTGGCTCTTCTGCATGCACTGAGATCAGTATTTCTCTGTGCTGATGGTGCTTTATGTCTTCTGTCTGCACAATCTAGCTGCATTCGCCGCTCCCTCTTGTCTATTCCAGGAGACGGATCTGTATCTGTGTCCCCCATGGAAACTCTCTCAGGGCAGTTGGGAAACTTGTAGGACTCATTTCTTTTTGTCTCCCATATCTTAAGGATCACCGCTTTTCATCGACTGTTGCTCACTGTCTTGAAAGCTGCTTTATTGAATATTCATTTTCAATTGTGACTCAAATTAATTAAAATTTGATAAAACTAAGAATTCGGTTCCTCAGTCACATTCAGTGTATTTTAAGTACTCAATTGCCATCTGTGGTGAGAGGCTTCCCTGTTAAAGAATGCAGGTCTAGAGGGACTCAGCAATTTTACTGTTTCACCCCCGCTCACTAAATATGGGCAGGCTAGCAAGTCCCAGCTCTCCAGGTGAATGCATCACAATAACTAGCATCACAGCAATGTGGGCTCTCTGCCTAGCAGTGCCTCCATTTGATAAAATAAGGTCATAGCAGTGCCTACTTTATGTGTTTGCCTTCCAACCACTGCCCTGGGATTGACCCTGATTCATAGTGAGCCTAGCATGGCCCCATTCAGGTTTCCTAGGCTGTGAACCTGTATGGAAGCAGCTTGCCTCATTGTTCTCCCACCGAGTGGCTGGTGGGTGAGATGTGGTGACATTCTGGAGGTTTCGCTGGATGCAGCACCTAATGCATCACCAGGGACCCTGGTATCCTTGTAGTGAGGATGAAAGAACACGCACGAAGTGCTAGGATGGTACTTGACACCTGTGAGTTCATACATTGTCAATTATTATTAGCTGTTGACCGACTGGCCCTTGATTCATGGCAATGCTGTGTCCAATGGAGGGAAAAGCTGTCCTGTCTGCGTCATTCCCATGATCACTTGTGGTCGGATCTTTGTGATCCATAGGGTTTCATTGACTGAATTTCGGTTATTGATTGCCAGATCTTTCGCTGTGAGGTATACTGCAGCATTTCTCTTACTGTGCAAAAACATCTAGCTCGTGTGTATTATTTATGGCCTGTTTTGCCTGCAGAGGTAGAGGACGATAGTGTCGTGGGAGAGGGGCAGATATTAGGGATCAGGCAGGCTGTATCCCTGATGAGTTTTATTGGGTGTGTCTTTAAGCCTCAACTTTCTCATCTGGAAATAGGAAGACTACTGGTTGTAAGGCTGGTGGTCAGAATCAGTGGGTAGACTATATGGGAAAGCACTTTGAAAGGAGGAAAACACAAGCGTGTGGTCCTTTCCTTCATTCATTCTCATTTCTTTTCCTCTCTCTCCATGCTGAATCCAGCTGTGAGGTGAGGTGTGCTCAGGGAGTGAAAGCCTTCATTTCAATGCTAGCTTATTAATAACACTGATGAATGAAATGAAAAGCGCACTTCATTGGCAACACTCTCGCAGTACTGACGTCTTAAAGCCTGGTAGGATTTCTCTTGGGGCCGTCTTGCTTTTTAGGGTTTCCTTTGTCACTGCTGTCCTTGCTTGGGTCAAACAAAAATGATGGGGTAGGTAAGATTTTGATTCTCTACTTGCCTGAAACAAATGGTATTTTCTTTAGGGGTGGTTGGTTATGAACCTGCCAGGCATGGATTCCCTGTAAGCTAAGAGCCAGTATTAGATTTTCAGACGTATCGAAATGCCCGGGCCTGGCTTTGAATGGGATTCAGAAGAGATCTGAGAGTTTGAAACTGTACTTTCTCTCTGACTCAAAGTGTCTTCGGGTTAACTCGTTGGGAGGATGTGTTCACTGGTGTTTCATTTATGAGCAGGAATTAGAATATGCACGAGCACAAATTCTTTAATGTGTGGCTTTTTTTTTCTTGCCAGGAAAAGTGCTACGTTTCAGGAGTCCTGTGTCAGAAGAGGTTCTAAAGAAAGACAGTAGGATCTTTGAAGTCACCGGCTTTCTGTGACAAGTTTCAATGAAGGCTACTAGACTACTTGGAGATGTAGAGCCTGGCATTTAGCACCTGTTTACGTTCTGGGTTTCGAGCGGAATGCTGTGGAAAGCACAGGTGGATATGGCAAAGGCCCTGTCCTCAACAAAGTGGCAGTCGCCAAGGGCACGTGTGTGTCCTTAGCAACACTCATACAGAGGAGATGAGAGAGCTTGGCAGAGGGGTGTGGGAAATGCTCAGGAGAGGGATTTCTCCTCCCCGGCGACAGTGAGACCTGGGCAGGCGGCCCCTGACGCAGTCCGAGAAAGGTGGACAGGAGGTGTGTGGTTTCTAGAAGCACCGCCCCTGCCATCCTTTTCACAGACCAGTGCTTGAGCCTGCAGCGACAGTCTTGAATGCTTAGAAAATTTGAGTCAGATGAAGTTACCCAAAGGGTTTGCTTAATGCCGATCTTCCAGATTTCCTTTCACCCACTATTGCCCAAGTCTGAATTGTTTGTCCTGCTGATTGGATGCGCCTAGTGACTAATGACCTCTGGGAGCATTTGCAAGTCAACCTTTCTTTGAGAAGAGTGATTTAGTATAACTTTGCATTTAATCAATTAGTGGAATGATTCAATTCACATACAGGCATCTCCCCAATCTAGGTATTTTTTGCTCCTGCCAAGATAAAAATTCAAGCAGGCTGCAGGATTAGAATGGGGTTTCAAGCCCCTCTCTGGGGCAAATTAATACCATCACTGGTTTATTGCACAGAATTGTTAAGTGGTTGTGTGACGAAATGTCTATTGTTGAGCAAATAAACTCTGTCCTTATTTCCCAGACCTGACCACTTCCCACATCTACTCTGAAGTCTGTTCCTTTCATCCTCCTCCTTGCCCCATCTTCGGGCAAGCAGCAAGGGGGAGAGACAGCAGAGAATGAAACAAATACAAACTGTTTTGGGGAAAGAAAACAAGGGTGTGAGTCAACTTCACCATAATAAATTGACCTTGAGGAAATGACATCTGCTCTGGGAGGACTTTGCTTGCTTTCCTGATGTTTGGAAGGAGTCCAGTCCAAGCCATCACCATCCCATGTTGCCGCGGAGAATTGCTCCACTGGGTTCTCTGGGTGTGGCACAGAAACAGATGACCAGACCTTGCTTCTGTGGCACTGTTAGGTGGGTTTGAATGGTCAGCCCTAAGGTTAGTGGTCCAACACAAACGGCTTACCTTTCTCAGGGCCCTAAGGATGAAATAATACAGATTCATTATCAGTGAAAAGAATTGAAATCTTATCCACTATAATAACTAGGAGAATTTATTTGAAAGATATCCCCCCCCAACCTTAAGTAGCTATTTAGACACTGCCTACTGTGAGCTAGAAGTTCCCTAGGTTCTGCAAATCATTTGATCTTAACTGCTAAAGTAAAGAATGATGGTTTGAACCAATGAAGTGGTACTGCAGAAGAAAAGGTCTGCTGATCTGTTTCCATTGAAATTGCAGCCTGGAAAACCCTACTGAACAGTCCTGTTCCTTTGGCTTGGGGTTATCATGGCAAAGAATTGGATAGTGTATGAATTACTGGGTATAACACTGATAACCTTCTCTGTAAACTTTCACCCCACTCACAATAAAGAGCTAAAAATAATATCTCAGTGGCAACGAATAGCAAGTACTAACTAGATATTCTCTAATGGCATGGGAAATATGACAGTGAGCAAGTCAGAAGCATCCTGGGCTTATAGCAAAACTGACAGTAAGCAAGGAATAACCGTTCATGTAGGTAATTTGTGAAAGTTCATGTGTTTCCATTTCGGGGGAAAATTATATTTTTCCATCAGGGAATGTGTGTTTTGTAAAGAGACTGGATGAAGTAACTGAGATTCAGAGAGTTGCAGTGACTCACTTGTGACCTCTCATTAGCTGGGGTCTTGGTCTGGATTGATTAGAGAAACAAATCCAGGGAGACTCATATGTGTATAAGAAAGAGCTCTAGGGGCTGAGCCCTGGTGGCGTAAGTGGTTGAGTGTGGAACTGCAGCCCGCAGGCTTGGCGGTTCAAATCCAGCAGCGGCTGGGTAGTGCCCATGACCACCAGAGGCAGTGATGCCCACCAAAAAAAAAAAAAAGAAAGAAAGAGCTCTATATACAAGAGCAATTGACTATTGAGAAAACATCCCCACACAGTCCCGATCAAGTCCATAAATCTGATATTAGCCCATATGTCTGACACCAATCTATAACTTCCTCTTCTAAACTCATGCACCATATGCCATGACACAATGCAGGAAGATCACAGGCCAGTGGGTGGAAATTCTATGGATCTAGAGGCGTCTCAACGTGGGCAGGGGTCTCCACGTGGCTCCTTTAGCTCCAGAACTCAAGTGTGATTCCATGTGTCTTGTCCTCAGGAATATCTTGCAGGGAATCTGTATGTATCTGGCCTCCAGTGAGCTATTCATCTCCTTAGAGCCCCCAAATGAGGTCATCAAGTTGTGACCTGAATGATAGGCTCAACTCCACCCTTTCACTCTTCAGTCTTAAATTGGCAACAGATTAGGTAACTACCACAGCTGCAGTGGCAGGTGTTGGATTTGAACCCAGGAGCCCGTCCCTGCTGAATCCATGCCTTATCCCCACTCTGCCTCCCTCTTGTGTCTTGCTGCTTCAGGAGCGTTGCAGTGAATACATAAGTACGACACGGTAGCAACCTCGCCTCTCTAAAGAGGTAGCAGGGAACATCTGCTAAGATGCATTTTGGCAGGTATTTAAATCAGTCAGGACAGATGGTGGAATTGTCATTTGGTGAATTCCATGTAATAGAATTTTCATGTTTCTTACACACTTAGGAGGGGCTTGCAGCATGCCTGGAGACGGAAACCTGGTCATCTGTCCTCAGGAGAACATGCCAGCCAAACAGAATGCATCATGGGGACTACACCTCTGTGTGGGCCCATGGAACAATTAGAGTGTGGGTGCTGGCTGTTGGACCCGAGCTTTCTGGAGAGAGCATTATGGGAGGATGGAATCTGCCTAGACGGCATTGTTCGTTGATAAATGCTCTGATTCTTAATTGGGATTTATTTTAACATATCAGGACTGAGTTCTTTTCTGTGGGAACACATCTCCAGAATCAGAATGTAAATCAGTAGGAAAAAATATGATTTGATATGCAAATATTTTATTTAAATACAACTTTGCATGGCTGCAGCCAGTGTGTAAAGTGGAGCCAGGATACATTTGCTCAACCAGACTGGCTCAGCCCTCATGCCTATTGCAGTCTGTTAAAAAATAAGGCATAATAAAAAAAAAAAAAAACAAGGCATACCAACTGCCTATCAGCATGGGGAGTGCCGTGCAGGCACGGACGAGGCCAGGAGCCTGGAGATCTGGGCTCTTTCTCTCTTAGTCATCTCCTCTTTGGCTTCACTAGGAACACTGTGGGAGTTTTGGTGGCACTGTCCTATAAGTGTTGCACTACTAAGCACAAGGTCAGTGGTTCAAACCCATTGACTGCTTCTCAGGTGAAGGCTGAGGTTGTCTACCCCCATTCAAAATATACTCCCTCAGAAGCTCTATTAGGCTTGCTGTGGATGCCTGGTGTTTTGATGGGTCACATGTTGGGCTGCTAAACAAAAGGTCAGCAGTTTGAAACCACAAACCACTCTGCGTGAGAACAATGAGGTTTTCTACTCCCATAAAAAACTACCCACAGGGGCCAGTCTTACTACTCTGTCCTATAAGGTCTCAATGACTTGGCATCAGTGGGTGGCAGTGGGTTTGGGGTTAGGAACAATATAGACGAGCGGGAAGGAGGAGGGAAGCAATGGCTCTGTAACTGCCCTGGAATGAACAGATGCTAGTATTTTGCTCTATTCACTGAGAGCTCCCCCTTTAAAAGCATCTTAGAGGGTTTGTGATGTTCCTATGTGTTTCTCCCAGCTGCTTCTCTCCTTCCGCCTCCCGGTGGTGGTGTGGGGTAAGTGCTGGACTGGAGAGCAAGGCGGGCCCCTCAGAGCCCTTCATCTAAAGCAGTGGTTCTCAACCTGTAAGTCGCGACCCCTTTGGGGTTGCCCTTTCACAGGGGTTGCCCGATTCATAACAGTAGCAAAATTACAGTGATGAAGTAGCAACGAGAATAAATTTATGGTTGGGGGTCTCCACCACGTGAGGAACTGTACTAATTGGTCGTGGCATTAGGAAGGTTAAGAAACACCGATCTAAAGATTCACGCCCTCAAGGTATTTGTTATGTCCAAGAAGTTTTCGAAAGCTTCCGCCGAAATACTCCACAGGGATTCGTGGATACGTCTCAGCAAAAGTAAATCCACATATACACAAAGATCTAGACAGGAGACTTGAGGAGTCATTAAAAAATGTTTTGGCCTAAAATTCATGCATCATACAATTATATAGTTCAGTCCCATTAAGAAGAGTGGTGCAGTCATCACCACAATGGATTTCAGAACATTTTCTTCTCATTCTCATTAGCTCCCATGTCCACCCCCTTCCCTACTATCCCCCCAGGTAATTATTAATCCTGTTGCTATAGGTTCACCTGTTCTGGGTTTCATATACAGAGAAATCCTACAAAACAAAACCAAGAAACAAACAAAAAACTCAACAATGATAAAACAAAGGAAAAACCTCAATAGAAAAGAAAGCAGAAAATAAGAAGTGAAGTTTAAAACAGGTTAAAAGAGAGATAAAATGATAAGCTCTTACAGTTTAACCTAACTATATCTGCCATAATTGACTTTACAATGAGTGCTCTGTGTCTTACAGCAGAGCTAGTCACAGCTTTGGATGATGGTCAGGGGGAATTAAGTGGAGCGTTAGCCCATGTAAGGATCTACTAGATGGATTTTGGGGCTTCCACTGTCCTCTGTAGTCAAGGGATTCTTGGTTGTCCAACAATTCACAAGTCAAACCCTATCCTTCAGCAGCCCCTGTGATGGAGACACTCATTTGCCACAGGGAAGTTCTTATTATATTTTTGGACTGTTATTCTATTGAGAAGAATCTGATGAAAGGCAGGGAATTTTTGGTTTTGTGTAATAGCCTCTCGTCATTTCACATAAGTCACCCCGGCGACATCAGCTGCCTCCTGTTACCTTGAAGTGCTGAGATATTCCATGATCTGGGTCTCATTCTTGCTTGTCATTTGCTGGGAGGATCAGGGTCCCTGTGGCTGTCCTTTCATCTGGCTTTTGGTCATTCTCAGGTTTTTGCTTAAATAATACCTCTTCAAAGAGACCTCTGCCCATCTCTAGTTTGTTACCTATCGAAGACAGATTCCTTAATAAAATTCGGAATTGTGCCTTGTTTATGTTTGTTAATTTCTTCTCTTCCATTAGGTTGTAGATATCTCCATGGACCAAGGACTCTGCTTGTTCTACCCTTCATCACAAATCAATGCCCAGTACAGTCTTTGGCACTTACAGTTGGCATTCACTAGATAGAGCTGTTCAGATCATGAATAAAAATGGTGTAAAGAACATCATTATGAAAACAAAGAAGTATAAAACCTTTCTCCATGAGATACCTTCTCAGAGAATCACAGATTTATTTCAAGTTCTCTCTGCCTACGTTTTTTCATTCTAAGGATTTCTGATTGCTTAACATTTTCTGAGCAGACAGCATTTGAAATGCCACCTCATTTGAATACCTGGTTGTTTTTCTTTGTCTCTAATATTGTTTGATTTATTAAGAGGAATACGATGCTCTCAATATAAATCTGACAAGTATACAGCAGAGAATCTTCTTCTTGGTTCAAATTCATATGTTTCAATGAATTAAACCAGAGGTTGAATTTATCTTTTGGCAGCTCCATCAGCTTTGCATTAATTCATTCATTTCCTTCTATAGTTCCCCTCCCCCCTTATCACTGATGTTGCTACACTGACTTCTTCCTTCTTGATATGATGGAGTTGAGTTTGGGGTGCACATTTATGTCCTTATGTTCATCACCATTAAATTTCATTACCAGCCATAAAGGGAGAGGGTTGGATTTGACCACCAAGGTCAGTTGCAGCTCTTACAGATAAAAATTGATTATTTCAGAACTGCGTTGTCCAAGAGAATATTCTGTGAGGATGGAAATATTCTCCGTTGTTATATTCCAACACTAGACACCAGCCACATGTAGCTGTTGAACACCTGCACTATATTTATCGTGACTGAAGCATTGGATCATACATGGTGTCTGATTATCATTATTTACAATTTAATTGTACTCGTGACTTTCCCTGCCTTCAAGTCAGTTCTGACTCTCAGAAGCCCCATAGAACAGGACAGGTTTCCTAGACGGTGACTCTTTATAGGAGTAGGACGTCTCATTTCTCTGAAGGAGGTTTTGAACTGCTCACCTGGTAGTTTGCACCCCAGTGGGTACCCACTACACCACCAGTGCTCTTACATGGGACTAGTAACGACCGTCTTGGCCAGTATGGCCCTAGAGAAAAGATTCCAGAATTTTAAAAGTTGAATGACATGCATAGCATGTGGGACGATAGGCCAACAGGGGGCTGGGGAAGCTTGGTTAGCACCAAGATTCATTTATTCAATGGTCTTTTATTAACTGATTATGGAGCAAAAGTGATGAGCCAGGCACAATCTTAGGTGCTGAGGAGACAGCTTTGAAGAAGGTGGTCATGGTCCCAGTTATTAAAGGGCTTTCTGGATTGGCCCTGGTTGCATGTTAGAATCACTTGGGATACTAAGGCGCCACCTCTAGAAAATCGGATTTATTAATACAGGGCCTGAGGATTCCTGGTGGTGATGTGGGATAAGAATTGGATGGAAAACCACAAGGTCAGTGTTTCAAACCTGTTAACTTATCCATGGGGGAAAGAGGAGGTGCTCGGTTCCTTTAGTTTTACAGTCTTTATGGGTAGAAATTGATTCAATGGCTGTGGGACTTTTGAGAATATAGGGCCCACAGCTTTGACAGACTTGTAAAAGCCCCTTTGATGATTCTAATTGGCAGTCAGGGTTAAGAATCGTTGGTCTGAAGTGAGTCAAGTCTAAGATTCACTCTGATCAACATCAGCCTTCACACACAAATCCTACCTGGAAAATATTTAACGAGAATCCCGATGAGTATTACCTCTCTTTCTCATGTTGAATCTTCTCTCTTTCTTAATATTCTTTGGGTAATGTTCAAGAAATATTCAAGAAATCTAGTTTCAATACATGTATCCTAGGTTTGAACGAAGTTTATAAAGATCTAGATATACCTGTATTTATTTACTTACTTCAAACTAGATTTATGCACAACGGTTCAAGATACTCATCTTACTCTATAAAATTTTTTTCATTTGCAATGACTGAAATGCAGAATGAAAAGCATTTAGTGAAATGTATAGAACAATGGTTAGTTTTTTTTTTTTTTTAATTTTCCACCTTTGGAAAAGGTGGAAATTTTCTTCTTCTTCCACTCTGCCTGTTCTTAAGGACCCTTCTATGTATGAAGCATGGCGCCTTCCCCAAGCAGACGCGGCCTTAGCTGATGCCTCACAAAATCAATTGCATGTGTAATGGTTTGTTGTGTAACGATGTCCAAAAAATAAACCCACTGCCATGGAGTCAGTTCTGCTTCATAATGACCCCGTGGGTCAGAGTAGAACTGCCCTCGTGGGTTCCTGAGGCTGGAACAGAGTCTCATCTGTCCCCTGTGGAGTGAAGGGTCAAACATAGGACCTGCTACATCAGTAGGACTCCAGTGGTGTCAAAGTTGCGCCTAGAACTGTCTCTATTTCATCAAATAGTGTCAGAGCTTTTTCTCCTGGTAACTATATTGTTCATCCTGGAATTCGATTTCTGGGCCTAGTGATTAAGAAAGCAACACCCCCCCCCCGCCCAACAACAACAACAACAACTATGGTCTTGACTTCTCCAGACCCTAGAATGATGCCCCAGTGGGAGAAAGCAGATGAGGGGTGTGGTAGTTGCATAATCAGGTGCCAACTTGAGACTGTTAGGAGTGAAGGCATGGAGTTTATCCTGTCAATCAGGTTGCTGCTTGATGACCTCATTTGGAGAAGCTAAGGAGATAAATAACTTGCTGGAGGTGGGATATATTTACACTTCTTGTGAGACATTCCTGTTGACAAGACACATAGAGTTATGTTAGAGCCCTGGAGCTGAAGGAGCCACATGGAGACCCTTCCCTGTGCTAAGATGCTTCCCCTGCCACTGGGTCCACAAGACTTTCGACCCCTGGTCTGTGATCTTCATGCATTCTTCATCATTGCATGTGTCGTGTGAGTCTGAAGAGGAATTTATAGATTGGTATGGGACATAGGGTCTAATATTGGACTTATGGACTTGATGGGAACTGAGCTGGGATGTTTTCTCAATATTCATCTGGTCTTATATAGAAAGCTTTTTCTTATACACATAGGGGTATCCCTGGATTTGTTTCTCTAGTCTGCCCAGATGAACACAGGGACCAAATGGTTATGTGGAAGGAGGATTATGATCTTTATTTGATGTCCGATATCTGCTAGGCTTGAATTTTCCAAGGAGGAGAAAATGTATTGTTTTTATTTAAGATAAGCACGATTTTACCTTAGCTGATAGCATCAAGGGCCGAATTCTCCCTACATGTTCCCATGGATGTCTGGGGCGTCTGGAAGAGCCTGCCAGAGTATCCTTTATCAGGAACATTGTTGGTTCCTGTGACTGAGGATCAAAGAGAGTGTGACCGAGCATAGGATGGCGGTGACAGCTTTTGCCGGGAACTGCATCATGCTTGCTTAAAGCAAAGTTCCTTGGCCCAGCTGGATTGGGGAAATCACTTTCCCCAAGGAAAGTCAGCAAATATTTGTGAACAACAATACAGTCTATTATAGTCTATCCTTTGCATCACAAATATTTGATCCAATTTCCTTTTAACTCACAAAATACTCCCTTCCCTCCTTCTAGGGAAGACCCTACTAAAGTTCCATCTGCTTATGGCAATCCTCCCAAAGCCCTGGGGCCTGAGAAGGTGTTTGTATCATGTAGGTATCATTTGGTTTATATTTCTGTGAACTAAAGAGACAAATGGCTTACCTCCCTACAGTCAGCAAGTCATGGTAGAACAGGCCCAGAATAACTTAAATGACACCTCTTTCCTTTTGTCAAAGAACGCTTCACTGAAGGATGTAAGATACACAATTGTTCCTTCAGCAGTAATTTGGGGATTTAATGGGAAAGATGTTACAAGTTTCATTCTTTTGAGTTTGGGGGTGTTTTTGTCTTTTGGGTCCTGGGGTGGCTCTCAGCTCCCTTAACCCCTGTGGTTCTTGGCTTCACTTTCCTGTCTCTTCCTGGGCTGCTGACAGACTCTTTCAATCTGCTTTCCCCCGTAGATGTGTAGAGACCCACAAGCCGTTGTATTTCCCAAACAGACACAGTCTCTTTAGCTGAAGATGGTGTGGCTGTTCAGGCAATAGAAATGAGAGTAAGGCTCAGTCATCTTTCTCATCTCTTTAATTCTAGGCAGGTTTATGGACCGACAACCACACTCACAATTAATTTTGATTACCTGGAGCCTGGCAGGCTTTCTGAGAAGAGCTGGCCCCCCTCTCTCGATTTATTTGAGCCATTTGGTCCATACTGAAGGAATTCTCTGGATTTTTCGTAATTTGTTCAGGTATTTTAGCAATGGGTGGGATTTCTGAAACCCTGATTTGAGTCTCACCCTGGGGCTGAATTTTAATTGGCTGGCTCCAAAATGTTTTTCAGTTTTGTTCCTAGTTTTCAGGAGATAAGAAGAAGTTGCCTCTTTTAGCCCCACAAGCTGGAGAATGCATCCTGGTGGGCAAGGCAGCCAGTTCTTGCCTCTTTCCTTGGGTCTAATCCTAGTCCCACGCAGTCAGTCATAATCCAGATACGTTACTCACTTTCTGCTCAGATGACGTTTTAACGCATGTTTCATCATGGCGTGACACTGGCACTAGTATGACTCAGCATCCTCCAAGTCTTCAGGGAAGATGGTTCCTGTTCTGCCTACAGCCTGACCCCAGAATCTACTGGGGTCCTATTTTTAGTGTACTTGCTGTGTGGCAGCATTCCATTTCCTGCACCGGGTTCTCTATCTCCAGGGAGGCTCAGAGTTATTATAGTCAACCACGCTCACCTCTCAGTGGCTTACAATGAGATGATTTATTTATCTCTTGCTCTTGATGAATCGCTCTCTCGCCTCCACATTTCCCTCCTTCTGGTCCCACAGCAACCTCTTTGAGGAAATTTGCCCTTCCTGTGCTAGAGGGAAACCAACAAAGCTGTCATGCCCTGGTTCCTAAAGCTGTGGCCACTTCTGCCCAAAGTTCATTGACCAAAGCAAAGTTCACCAGGCCAACCCTATATTCTTTTGAATCATTTTACTGGGGGCTTGTACAACTCATCACAATCCATCCATCCATTATGTCTAGCACACTTGTACATTTGTTGCCCTCATCACTCTCAAAGCATTTGCTTTCTACTTGAGCCCTTGGCATCAGCTCTTCATTTTTCCCCCTCCCTCTCCACCCCTTCCCTTACGAATCCTTGATAATTTATAAGTTATTATTATTTTGTCATGTCTTACACTGTCCGACATTTCCCTTCACTCACTTTTCTGTTGTCCAACTCCCATGGAAGGAGTTATATGTAGATCCTTGTAACAGGTTCCCCCTTTATACCTCACCTTCCTTCTACACTCCCGATATCACCATTCTCACCACCAGTCCTGAGTGGTTCACCTGCCCTGGTTTCCCTGTATTTCCAGTTCCTAGCTGTACCAGTATGCATCCTCTGTTCTCGCTGGATTTCTAGGTAGAAGAGGGATCATGATAGTGGGGGGGGTGGGAGGGGAATCATTTAAGAACTAGAGGAAAGTTGTGTGTTTCATCATTGCTGCACTGCACTCTGACTGGCTCATCTCCTCCTCTTGACCCTTCTATAAGGGGATGTCTAATTTGCTACAGATGGGCTTTGGGTCCCCACTCCACACTCCCCCTCATTTGCAATGATTTGATGCCTGATACCCGACTCCTTCGATACCTAATGATCACACAGGCTTGTATGCTTCTTTCGTGTGGACCTTGTTGCTTCTGAGCCGCTTGTTTACCTTCAAACTTTTAAGATCCCAGATGCCATAGCTTTTGATAGCTTGGGCACCATTAGCTTTCTTCACCACCTTTGTTTATGCACCAGCTTTGTCTTCAGCTATTGTGTTGGGAAGGTGAGCATCATGGAATATCAGTTTAATAGAACAAAGTATCGAGGGAGTCCTGGAGTGGAGACTCAATGTCCATCTACTACCATAATACTATATGTATATATTTCCCCCCCATCATCATATATAAATATATTTACATATGTATATGCCTATATTTAGACCTCTATTAATGCCCTTGGCCTCTTAATTTTTTTTCTCTATTTCCTCTTACTTTCCTCTTGTTCCACTATCATGCTCAACCTTCATTTGGGTTTCAGTAATTCTGCTTGGTTACATTGCCTTTGATCAATTCCTACCAGGTCTCTTATATGCTCCTCCCACCAATTTTGGATCACTTGTTGTTCCTTTGTCCCCGGGGTTGATAACACCACTTCTTTTCACCCGCTTCCCTTTTCCCCACGTCTCCCTGTCCCATTGTTTTCTCCTCCAGATTATTTATCTAGCTGGCTAACCCTATTTTCAAGGAAAAGGAAAATACATGGCCCCTGAGAGAGGGACAGCAAATATTTATGAGTCTGGTTACCATCTAAGCAACCCTGGTGGTATACAGTGGTTATATGTTGGGCTGCTAACTACAAGATCAGCAGTTCAAAACTATCAACCACTCCAATGGAGAAAGATGAGGCTTTCTATGCCTGTGAAGATTTATAGTCACAGACATCTACAGTCTCCTCTGCCCAACAGGGAACCTGTGAGTCAGAGTTGACTAGATGGCAGTGTGTTGGGCATTTGAGTTACTGTCTACTATAGTAGGCTAATGTACTGCTGGTGCAAGAGTGGAGTGCAGCACGAGTCCCTGATTAGATTAGAAACATTTACAGAGATAATTGACAGGGACTGCTGTCTGGAGACTAGGTAGTTTTGTTGAATGGAACAGCGAGTAAAGCGAAGGATTTTGGCTTTGATACTAAAAATCCAATTGGCTATCTATCCAGAAGAATCTATCCTGTCATAGAAACCAAATAGGTTATCATATCAGGGCTATAAAAGACCTAAGCAGCCCAGAACATAGTTGGTATAGACTTTACATCCTGGAACTTTAAGGTACAGCTCTGCAACTAAATACCTGTGTGATATTTGCTATTTGCCCAGTTACGTGGCCTCTGAATCTCTTTTTGCCCATCTGTTGAAAGGATAGCAATATTATCTACCTCATAGTTATGTTTTATGCATGGTTATCTCTTCCATTTATAGCTCTTACAGGAGATATTATATGTACATATATATATATATAGATGATATATATAGCTCTTTTAGGAGTAATTATATACCAAGAAAGCATCCCAGCCTGGTCTAACTTAAGTCCATAAGCCGAATGCAGGAAGATGACAGGCTGGTAGGTGCAAGTTCACTTGGATACAAGGTTGATGGAAACATCATTAAGCTCCGGCAACATCAGGATGGTCAGCAAGTGGGGGGAAGACAGAGAGAGGGAGCCTCCCTGAGCCCTCCGTAGGCGAGGGCTCAAGGAGCCACCATCAGGTGGCTGTACGAGCTATACATGGAGGAGATAAAACCAGGCTGTGACCTGGTTGATAGGCTAGATACTACCCTTACCCATTTACCTGTCTTCAAGCTGACTTAAAATGATGTGATGGTCACAGCTGCAATCCTCTGAGAGCAGGTTGCCTGGTCTTTGCCCCTGTGCAGGCTCTAGGTTGGTTCAAACCTCTGACTTTTGGGTTAGTGTCAGCTGAGTGCTTAGCTATTTACCACCGGGACTCCTTAGAGGATTTATAGAGCTTCTACATCTCCATGCAGTCCATGACGATAAGGAAGAAAGGATGAAGAATTTAGCTGCTGTCTTTGAACTCCCCTTGGTTGAAATTCCTTCCTTGCCATTTCTACTCCCCCAAATGTCTCCATTGCCAATGCCTGGATGCCCAGAGAGCCCTGAGATAAGTCATCAGGGAAGGCCCGGAATGTATGATGAAGGCATATGACAGGAAGGTCATTGCTGGTGCAAGAGTGGAGTGCAGCATGAGTCCCTGAGAGCTGGCCCCACGACACTCTGTTGGTTAACAGTGGTGTGCATGGCAGTGGCAGTGATCTGGGTGGATGACTGGGTTAGCTTATGAGTTAGCTGCCGAGTGGCCTCCGAGTGGCCAGAAAACAAACCAAGAACACTTGGGTTCCATAAATCTCATCACCTTTTAAGCTTAGATTTTTCACTTTCTAGATTTTTCACTTTCAGATCCTCAGAGAGAGAAGGCTTTATTTGGTTACACAGGTGTGGCGGTCATGTATTTGATGTCAATTTCATGGTTGGGACTGTAGGGGTGGAGTCTAGCCTGTCAATCTGGAGACACCTAATGAGGCCTCTGTGTGGGCATGACTTTCTCCTGAGAATTTTGGGAAGTCTTTCGGTATTTCCTAATTGGACAAAAGAGACTTGACTCAGTTCCTTGGAGACGAACTACTGACAATATGAGATGACAGCATGCTGATAGATCCTGATTCTTAGAGACTGAACGAGCCGGAGGAGAAGTCACATGGGCTTATCCTGATGGAACCAAACTTCTGGGGCCGGAGAAGCCATGTGGAGACTCCTGCCAGTGCTGAGATGCTTGGGAGGCCATGAGGAGACCTCTACTAGTGCTGAGACGCTTCTACCACCAATGGATACTGCTGATGGACCCTGAACCCTGGAAATGAGGAGCCATGGGGAGACCCCTGCCAGTGCCAGAATGCTTCTACCACCACTGGACACACAATACTCTGCATCCACTGGCCTGAGATTGTCCTGGTGTCATTGCACATGCTTCATATGTCGGAAGGAGACTTCATAGATTGGTATTGGACATATGGGCTAATATTGGACTTTCGATCTTGGACTGGACTGGTTTGGGATGCTCCATTCTTCTTGTATATAAACCTTTCCCTTATTTCCATATGCGTGTCTATGAATTTGTTTTTCTAGTCTACCCAGACTAACACAATGGGGGAAAAAAACTTTAAAGAGTCCAACCTGAGATTTCTTGATTTCGAATTTGCTTCTAGCCCATCATTATCTATTTCTGAACTTGGCATTTACAGAGATCTTCTCTTAAATAAGGTGTCATGTTGCCCTGATTATTTCCCATAAGACATTGGGGCACTTGGACAGTACCCAGTCCTTGAGAGCTTTAACTTGGTCCTCTTCTGAGGTGGCTGGTGAGAAAGCAAGCTGTGTGTGGAGTTGAACCAAGAGGGAAGAGGTTGATAGATAGAATCACTGAGGTTGCCCAGGCCTAGGGAAAAGGAAAGCAGCTGTTCCAGGCCTGGTTCCAGACTCTAGTCTTGGCAGCAGCTCTGGGATGAAGGGAGAAGATTGATATCCAAGGAAGAAATCTGGCTTCTCTGGTTCCCATAGGATGTTAGGCAAAGCCTTCCTGTCGAACCAAATAGTCAAAGAAGTCTAGTGGCTCACTAAGTACAAGGACCAGAGCACCAAGTTGCAATGGCAAGTTGCAGGGAGATCCAGGCTCTGACTCCTGTCGTTTTGGAAATGAACTTTTAGGTGGAAGATAAATGAGTATCGGTGATGTTAGGTGTTACTGAGTTGATTCTGACTCAAGCAACCTTGTCCTACAGGAGCACTGCCCCAAAGGGTTTCCTAGGCTGTCATCTTTGTGGGAGGAGATTGCCAGGACTTTGCTTCCATAGAGCCATGAGAAGGGTTTGAACTGTCAGCCCTTCAGCTGGCAGTTCAGTGCTTAACCATTGTGCTAGCAGAGCTCTTTATTGGTGATCTCCATACTCTTAATTGCTCCTGATCCAAGCCGTGGCATTTCTCATTAGTCTCCTCGGCACGTGGAGGTGGGACATTGGTTAAGGAAGACGGAGAAGAATGGATCCATCCGAATGATGATGCTGGTGAAGGTTATTGAAAGCACCATGCACTGCCAAAAGGACAAACACATCTGTCGGGGAGGAAGTACAGCCAGAATGCTCCTTAGAAGCCAAATAGGGCGAGACTTCATCTCATATACTTTGGACGTGTTATCAGGGGAGGTCAGTTCCTGGACAAGGACATCATGCTTGGTGAAGTGGAGGGGCAGAGAAAAAGGAGATGGATTGTCAGCTGCAATGGCCGCAACAGCACTCTCAAACACCGTGATGGCAGTGAGGACAGCGCACAGCCGGGCTGCCTTCCCTGCTGCCACACACCGGGTCCTTGTGAGTCAGAAAACGGACTCTGCCACCTAACAGCAATGCGTTCTTCATATTCGCTTCTAAAAAGTAAAGAGCGAGCCAGTTGTCATAGCATCGGTGTGGACTCCTGGCAACCTTCTGTAAGCCTCATAGGGCTTTTGTGGCTGAGTTTTTGGAAGTAGATCACCAGGCTTTTCTTTCAAGGAACTTCTAGGTCGATTCAAATCACCAAAGTTTCAGTTAGTAGCTGAGTATTTCTTGCTTGTGCCAACAAATTCACCACCATCGAGTCAGTGCTGACTCTGCATAGTGACGGCTGTGGGTTTCTGAGTCTGTAACTATTTACAGGAGGAGAAAACCCAGTCTTTTGCTCCGAAGAGCTGCTGGTGGTTTTCAACCTTGACCATGCAGATCATAGCCCAACATGTAACCTCTACAGCACCAGGGCTCTTGTGCCAACAAGGAGTCCAAGCCCAAACCCACTGTCATTGAGTGCATGCCGGCTCACAAGGACCCCTCAGAACAGGGTGGAGCTGCCCTGTGCGTGGTCCTCAGACCTGGGTTTGCACTCCTGGCCCACCCTTTACAAGCAGAGCTGGTTCATTGTTTAACTCCCCGCACCTTTATTTTCTCATCTGTCAAATGAGAATAATAATCACCACTTGGCAGGGTTATTGTAAAGATCAAAATAAAAATTGTGTATGAAAAATGCTAAACCTTTTCCCTGGCATTTGTAAGTGCTGAGTAAATGGCAGCTGTTTTTGTAATGGTTTTGTGAATTGTTATTTGTAATGGGAGTTTTTTCACTTGCTGTTGGCTAGCCCACAGGTGGGCAAACTGCGGCACTTGAGCCATATGTGGCTCTTTCCGTACGTGCTCTGAAGTAAAAGTGAAACATTTTTAAGGATAATATTCAGAAAGTGGTGACATTATTTGTTGGCAAAACTACATTTATCGAGAATGTTGATGGCAACAAATGTACAAATGTGGTCTGTATACAATTGATGTACGTATTGATCATGATAAGAATTGTATGAGCCCCCAATAAAGTGATTTCAAAAAAAGAAGGTTAAAAAAACACTATGCTTATGGCTCTTGGATAAAGTGAGCAGACATCCCGTTTTTTAACAATTTAACAATGTCTCACAGCATTTTAAAATTAAAATAAATATCTTACAATACTATTTTTGCATTCTATGAACATTTTTGCTACTCCATATAGACCAAATTTTTAATGAAGAACACCTCCCCCCCAACCGACCTCCCGGTCAATGGTGTCCCACTTAAAATCTGGTCACTTTACTCTTGAACAGTTTTATAATTGTGGTGAGAGACAGGATTAGCTTTTCTGTCTCAAACATTTTCCTGGGGTGCACACAGGGCTGCATGACTGAGTGCTCGAGCAGCAGTCTGCTCCATAGACTCGTCAGTGGCTGATCTCTTGTTTCATTAGACCTTTCTTCTGCGGCTTATCTTGGAGAGAGGCGTGTGTGCACACACAGTGCTTAGCCCCCCCGGCTCTTTGACGATGGTTTCCCCTCTTGCCCCTCTCTGGTGTGCTCAGCACCCTGAAAGTATCCACAGAGAGGCTTCTCTGACACAGGCTTGGGGCCCAGGCTTCATGAGACTTTCTTGGCTTCCAGCTGGGCTTTTTGGGTTTTCCCATTGCCTTTCTTTTGAGTTGATGTTTTATCAGCTGCCAGTTTCCAAGTGTCAGAATTTTCTATGTTTTGGGGGAGGAAGGAGGCATCCCAGAGGCAGGGCTCTTTTGATTTACCTTGAAGTCACCTGCCAGCACTTGAGCCCTAGGACCAAGCAAGACTGAGGTAGGATTGCGCCTTCCCCAGCCTGCTCATCCTTTTTGTTCACAGTGTTCCCGAAGGAGAGGAAAGGATATTTGAGTTTTTCCTATGTTCTCGCCTTTAATCCTCATGGTGGGTTTGCCACTTTTTTCTTTCAATTTTGATAATCTATTTTTATTTATTTATTTATTTATTTTTCAGGCATCACTGCCTGGTGGTGGGAGTAGGAGGCCCAGCCTTTGCTCCTGTGAGCGGGAATTGAACCTCCATCCCAGTGGGCCGCAGTCCCGTGCACAACCACTACGCCACCGGGGCTCAGCCCTAATTTTGATAATCTAATTTAGCTCCAGAAAACATTTTTTTCCTTTTTTCTTTTGGTGGAAGTAGCCATAGTCAATGATAGAGCAATGTTGACCTCCCTACCCAGTGACCCTGGTTACGCCCTGAGGTTGTGCTGTCACAGGCATCCACTACCATGTTCTGGATCTTCCATTGCCCCCCCCCCCCCCCCCCCCCCCCCCCCCCCCCC
>PVJH01016800.1:0-17645 GCA_004026705.1 Nesogale talazaci | reverse complement strand
GTCTTAGACAGTCATTAGAGAGGCCAACTATCACCAAGGGCACTGTTTCGTATCTCACAAGTTTTTATTAAATTAAGTGGGGAAGGCTTCTGAGAACTCAGTATTCATAACCAATGGTGGGATTGAACCGGTTCACACTGGTTTGGCAGAACTGACACCTAATTTTTGGTTGAGTTTGATGAACTGGTTGATAAAATGACACTTGGAATCCGAGTTCTCTCTAACGTGGGTGGTTGGGTCTCTACTTCTATCCCTTTCCTTCACTTCAATGAGATTGTTTATTTTTGAACTTCTGATGCCTGTCCCTGTCAACCCCTCAGGATCACACAAACTGGTGTGCTTCTTCCATGTGGGCTTTGTTGCTTTCTTGATAGATGGCCGCTTGTTTGGCTACAAACTTTTAAGACCCCAGATGCTATATCTTTTAAAAGCCAGACACCAGCTGCTTTCTTTATCACATTTGTTTATGCACCCAGTTTGTCTTCAGCAACTGTGGGCATTGCCCATTAAGCTATCTTTTGGTATATCATTCTTTATACTTGTAATTGTCATTAGGGCAGCAAATCAGTTGTTAAATTAGTTGCATCTCATCACTGCTTATAACCCTATTCAAAGGATCTGTTTCTGGAATGATTTCTCCAACTCAATAGTGCTGTGTTGTTGAGGGTGAAGCCCATGGGAGGAGCGCATTTAATGTAAGCGGATCTCTCATTCAGGGAATATATGTTTAAAATGCTTAGTGGTTCTTTATCTACCATTCCCTTGAGCATTATATAACGTCCCTCCTTATCTGTTTTTATGGTTTGCACTTAGAGGTCAATTTTATCTGAGATTAGGATTGCAACCTCTGCTTTTTTTGAATTGCTGTTTGCTTGGTATGTTTGTCTCCAGCCTTTGATTCTCAGTCTATTTTCTTCTGTAGTCTTGGGATGTGTCTCCTGTAGGTTTGATGGGTTGATGTGTCTCCTGTAGATTGATGGGCTGTGTTTTGTAAGTCAGTTTGCTAGTTTCAGTTTTTTAATACATGAGTTCAGTCCATTGACATTCAGGCTTATTACCTCCATATGTGGACTCTGTGATGTCATATTATACCCTTTGTGTTGTTTTTTTCCTACCTCCCTTTCTTATCAGTGTGTTGTGCATGTGTCTGTGTGTGTGTATGTGTCATTCTTGACTTCTTTCTTCTTAAGTCATTGCTATCTTGGAGGCTATTTTCTCTTTATTGTCCTCTGGGTAAGGCTGTAATATGTGGTGTTCTATTATTTATGTGTGTTCTGCCCATACTAGGTCAGGCCTTTTGTAGGGCTGAGTTTATTCTAACGTATTCTTTGAGTTTTTCCTTGTCTGGGAAGGCTCTTACTTCTTCATCTATTGCAATAGATAATTTGGATAGGTAGAGTATTCTTGGGTTTGCATTATTTTCCTTCAATTTTTGTGATACCATATTTGTTGCACCAGAAGACGCACTCACCCTCTCACCCAAAGTGGGGGAAAAATGAGGGTGCATCTTATGGCCTGAAGAGACCCCAGAACATTTGTTTATGATCCCATGTGCCCCCTTACTGTCACTGATGTTTGCATGCTGTGGATTACTGTGTGTTTGGGGGAAGTCCTGCCTCCTGGACTCTCAATATCAGTCAGGTCACATTATTGCCACAGTGCATGCTCCCCCTTGTTTGTTAATGAAAGTGATGATAGTTCTTGACACCACTGTTGAGTTTACACTGTTAAATATCACTATATTTTGCTTTATTTTAATAAATACTTTAGTACTATTTGGTACTATTTGGCTCAGAATATTTTTTTCTTGTTTTCCTGCTCTAAAAACTGGGTGTGTCTTATGATCAGGTACATCTTATGGTCCAAAAAATACGGTATATTACTCCACTCTCTCCTCTTCTTCTTAATGTCCTCTGGTAGATCAGAGCATAGTCTTATTTGGGAAGCTTTATCTGTGATTGCTTGCTTTTTCCTAGCTGCTCTCATGATTTACTCCTTTCCCTCAAATTGGGTAATTTAACTATTATACACCTTGTTGATTTCTCCTTGGGAATGAGTCTAGCTGGTGGTTTTTAGCCTCCTGAGTGGTGGCCTGGTTTTCATTCATTAAGCTGGGGAAGTTTTCCTCCCAGAATTCTCTAACTATTGTTGCAGTTGACTTTGTTGTGACTTCCTTTGGTGATCCAGTTATTCTGATATTGTTCCTCCTCATAGCATCAGGCAGCTTTTAGGTTTTTTTCTGCTTCTCTGATGATCTTATTAGATTCTTTTTTTGCATTTGTTGAAGTCTGCTTGGCTATCCTCTAGGTCACTGGTGTGGTTTTCTGCCTCATCCAGTCAATTCTCGAAGTCTGTGAGTCTGCTATTGGTTTCTGTTATCTCATCCCTCAGCTTTTGTATTTCCCTTAGTTGTCCGACCTTTATCTCCTCTATCATTTCAATCTTTTTATGTATGGTTTCCATCATATTCTGTGCGCCTCCAAGCTGCGTTCTGAAACTTTCTTTCTGTGGCAGATCAATGTCTGCTTCTGTGCACACTGTTAGGTTCAGATCATTTTCTGCTGCTGCCTCTTGTTTCTTTTATTTTTTGTTGAGTTCTTTGGGGATGATTGTTGTTTCCGTTGTGTTCTTTTAAAGGAGCCAGGTGCCATTTTCCAGGGAGTTGAAGAGCACTGGATCTCCCAGGGAAACTCATAGGAATGCTTCTTTGAACGGCCTGTAGCTAATTTCACTATGGATTTGGCCTATCACTTTATCCTTCTGTGGCTTCACTCTTTCCCTACTCAGCAGGTATTCTGTTATTTGGAGAACAAAGGAGATGGTCTTCTCAGGGGATGCTTGTTTGGTTGTTGTGGACCCACAAGGATGGTGCTGTAATGTGTGATCTCACGATAATCCATGATAGTGTGTCCCACAGCAGCTTGGGGTGCTGCAGAGGGTGTGTGGAGATGTCTGCTGCCACAGGGGAGTGCCACAGAATGCTGGTGGGTTGCCTGATTTTGTATAGAACACTGCGGATGGTGGGCAAAATTTCCCAGGTCAGGTATATTGCTGCGGAAGTTGGGCAGAGGTTCATGCAGCAGTGTGGAAAGTTGGTGAGTGTTGGCTGAGCTAGGCCATGGGAGGCACTAAGGTAGGTGGAAGGAAGCTCCCTCAGTCATGTGGGACCACTGAGGACAGATGGTAGCTCCACCAGTCACAGAAGCAGGAATTCCAGGGAGAAGAATTTGGGAGGAATAACCCCTGGTAGAAGGCAGGTGGAATTCCCCCAGCCTTGGGCTACACTACACAGGGTGGGGCTCTCACAGCTAGGTGGAACAGGCATAAATGCCCTAGGCTATGGGGAGTGGCTTGGAGAGCCACAGTGGTATATGAGAGAAAATAGAAAAAACCAAGAAGAAAAAGAAATAACAAAGAAACTAAGTCTGCTGAGATTGTGTGGGGATAGGGAGAAGAGAGGGAAGCAAAAGTAACAATACAGCAGACCCTGGATCCCTGACTGTGAGGCTGCAGGGACTTAATCCCTGCCCCGAACTGGCAGCAAATGACAGTGTTGAGATAAAGCTGGTTTCAAATGATCCTGGCTCTGGCCGAGACAGTGGCGGGGCTAGTGTTAAACCCTTGCCGGCCTCCACTGTGGTAAGCCAAAAGCCCCCAGCTCTTCCAAACCTTGTGGATCTGTGCCTACTTATCTTTATGAGGCTTCTTTTCTGATCCGGTAGTGTTGAATTTTCCTCTTAGTAACTCTCCTAGGCTGATTTCTACGGAGTCTTTCAGTCACCATCTTCCCAGAAGTCCTCGAGGTCAGTTTCTTTTTGGTGTTCATATTCATCTTCTTGTCATTGGGATTGTTGTTAATCACTGTAATGTCAGCTCTGATTCATCGAGATTTCCAGAAGAGTAGAACACAAGACCTAATACCCAATCCTGTGCTGCCTGTGCAATCATTCTTCAGTGCTGTGGTCACTGAGGATTTTGAGTGCCTCCCCACCTTGGTGGCTCATCACCTAGCCATATATTGGACAATATTTTGTTGTTAGCACAGATTTTTAATCGGCACATTTTTCAGAAATTGGTTTCCAAGCCTTTCTTCCTAGCCTGTCTTAGTCTGAAAGCCTTGGTCCTGGAAATACTGGTGACATAGCTTCCAACATGAGAGCAACATATAAGCTCCCATGATGTGTCAAGCTGGAAGATGGGTGGTAGTCTAACTCGAATGTTATTTGTTCAAGAAATGAAATAACGAAAAGCCTCTGGTTGAATATCAAGGGAAGGCATTTTATACTTACATATGATGCAATTTGAGAAAATTTAGTAGGGAGGATTTTGAGATCATAGCCCATTTTCTCACAGAGGGTTGAAGAGGGTGTGCAGTGTGGGCATGTTTGTGTGTGCTTCCCTGAGAGGCAGGGAGTGCTTGAAGTTTTGGCAGGTGGTGACTTTTGTTCAGGTAGAGAAGGAGGCAGGAGGAATTTTGGGTAGATATGCCAGTGCATCACAGAGAGCTGTGTGCAGAGGAGCAATCAGCACTGAGAGTCTCAATGAGCCAAAAGGCAAGACCCCGAGGTGTTGACAGGTCAGAGCTAATGGCTTTGTCAAGCACAGGAGTGCAGATGATGGGGCATCATTGGCAGTTTGAAGCACGAGAGCTTTGATGTGGACACAGGGTCTGCAGAGAGCAGGGTCTGAGCTGATGTGCAGACAGAATCTGGGTCACTTTGCTTCTTGCATTCACCTTAGAAAATGTGATATTTTCAAAGAGACAATTTCCATTCCTTTCCTTCATTCTTTTATAGTAAAACAAAAACAGCATGGTCTCTGGCCCTAAATATGATTTCCTGTCTCAGGTTGGCTATAGCTAGCTTCATCACCTGGGACCTTGACGAGTTGCAGAAATAATGCAGATTTTCCAGGGTGATTGTGCATGCCCAGTGAGCAAGTGTCTGGGCCTCAACTTTGTAGATGAGTTAAGAATAGCAGAGATATGAGGAATGGGGTGCATTTATTTCTTCCTTAGAGATGCAGTGCACTTGAACATCTGCCCCAGTAGGAGTAGCCTGAGTGCTGAACTTGGTCCATCCTCCAGACTGTTTCCTGGAGGAAAGACCCCATGTCCAAGCTGCTAGCAGAGGTGGAAGCAGAGACATGGTAGCACCTTTGAGTTAGACCAGTGGTTCTCAACATTCCTAAAGCCATGACCCTTTCATACAGCTCCTCATGTTGTGGTGACCCCCCTCCCCCACATAAAATTATTTTCTATGCTACTTCATAACTTTCATTTTGCTACTCTTATGAATTGGGTGATCTCAAAGGGGTCTTGACCCCCAAGTTGAGAACTGCTGTTCCATACTGTCCAGCACAACAGCCAGCAGCCCCATGTGGCTGCTGAAACCTGTAAAGGATGAAGCACAAAAGCAAGCAAATGGAAACAACTGAAATGCCAGCAGTGGAAGAATGGATAAGTGCACGCTGGTCCATACACACGATGAAGCCTCAGCATCTGTAGAGGATAAGGATGGAAATCCAGTATTCTGGTGACCTAGATGCCTATGGAGGACACTAGATTGAGTGAAGTTACTCAATCAAACATGAAAGAAAAAAATGTTGTATGAGGACTATGTTCAGAAAAAGAGAAAAAAAAGATAAAAGTTATCATCCCAAATGAAACAGACCTTGATGGCTCTCAGGGGTTAGGGAGAAAGGGAGATAAGGGGTACTTATGGATAGTAGTAGGATTCTGGGTAGACAGGGTTATCTTGATAAGGGAAGATAATACCTAGCAAAAAGAAGATGGGGGGTGGACGGTAAGGCAAGTTAATGGGAGATCCATTGCCATCCATGGAAGGACGCACTGCCGAGCTGCTACCACTATGCCTGGACACTTATAGGGAGACTTTGGCTGCATGGTCACCAAGTGATTAGGCCAGCTATTTGACAGATAATCAGATCCCTCTGAGGGGTTGAAGGTGGCAGACAACAAGAAAAAAGAAGTCGGGGGGAGTGATGTTGGGGGCCCTGGGGTCAAGAGCTCAACTCTGGCCACAGCTCAGATGAACTCCAATGTGGCAGATAAAGAGTTCCAGAAAGATAGCGAGAACCCACTGCTGGTGATGTGGACAAGAAAGAGACACAGCTGCCCATGGCAGACGGAATATGGCATGTTGGAAGAACTGAGCAACACCTCCAGCATGCAGGGAAAATAATTGCTAGAAGACCAGAAAGGAGACCATGTCAGAAAAGATGATTTGAAAAGCCACTTGAAGAAAAAGGTGAAGGAGAGAACTGTCAGTTGATAGACCAATCGTTGGCCAGCCTATTTGAGACTGGTCTGGTCTTGGAAGAAGGCGAGGAGACTGTGGATGTAGACTGATGGGAAGAGGAGACTCCGCTTTGATTCTCATGGCAAATGTGAATTTGACAGGCTGTGTGGAAGGGATTGATCTTCTTTTGCACATTATAGTGGCCTGAAGTATGAAGACAAACATGGAGGTAACCCATCTCACAACTGGGAACTGTAAATGATGAATTAACTGAGTTGGATCAATCAATTGTGGCTGAGGAAACACCTGGAGGTACAGACTATCCATGGCTGACAATAAAAATAAGGAGAATGACGTTGAAGAGGTAAAGGAAGAGGGGTCAAAGAGATGACATTGAATGGGTAGAAGGGATTTGTTCTTAAGTTATGAAGCAAAGAGGTTCGTGCTGAAGATTCTTTATGGGCCATCATTTCCGGAAGCCAACACATGATATAATGTTTCAGCTGGAGACGTTGGCAGCCCAGGGTCTGGTGGCAGGGGAGGGAGAGGAGGACGTGGGCATGGTGGGCTTCCCACTCGGGGCAACAGGACTGACACGTCCAATGCTTCTGTCCCTGATGTAGATGTCCCACCCAGGAATTCCCTACTCTGACTGAACCAGCTACATCATAAGATAACCCTGGTTCCCTTGTGGAACCTCCTCTCAGAGGCTGTCCATGCTTAAGGATCCTGAACGACTAAGAAATTAATTTTTTTTAAAAAAAAGACTCATTTATACCATTCACACCTAAAGACTGAATTTTATCTGCTTTGAAAGCAGATAAGTGAACTTCTCTCACTACACAGAAGTCACAAAGATGGTAGTCAGTTTTGTATTTAAAAATGCCTTGGTAGTAGGGATGCGTTCTCATCATTTTCAGAGGTTGTGCACTCTTCACGAGTACTTTTGAATTACTGCTTGCAAATATTCATTACCAAACTTGAAATATAGGTGTGAACAGTGAGTACCAGTTTGAAAAAAAAAAGATGTTTTATATGTAAACACCCACCTAATTCACAATAAGAAGTTTTTCAAATTAAAAGGAAAAATGAAATGAAACAGAGCTCAATTCCACAGTTGCCTTATATCCAGTGTTAGTAGTCACACGTGACTCACGGTTGCTGTGCTGGACGGAACACCAGTCCTCCCTTATTGGGCAGCACAGCCTTGGAGGGGCGGCACAGAGGTCCTGTCTGCCAGGGGAGAGTGATGATAGGATGGGAGCCTTGGCAGGGCCTCCAGCAGGGAGTAGGGGGATGCAGCAACGGGTGGGGAGGCTGCTGATGCTGCCCAGTGAAGCTTTCAGAGGCAACTCTTGGATAAAAGTGAACTTGTGGAGCATCAATGTCACCTTTCCCCCTGTGCTGTCTTTGGGGACAGACAGGAAACATACCATGTTGTCAGTTTGCTTCTTGGGAACCAAGTATTCAACATACATGAATGCTGTCTCTTTGCTTCCTGCTGCGCCTTGTAGCTTTTTAAATATTCCCAGCAGACAATCACCTGGCTCCTTGTCTGCCTGTGTTTATGTTTTCTGTCTCAGTAGAGAGGGGAGGGCTGGAGCATGGTAAAATCACTTTACTTGTAGTGTCATCTTCTAGATCTGCAGTTCTCAATGTATGGGTCATGACCCCTTTGAGGGTCGAATGATCCTTTCACAGGGGTTGCCTGTTTCATAACAGTAGCAAAATTACAGTTATGAAGTAGCAATAAAAATAATTTTGGGGTTGGGGGAGGGGTCACTGCAACATGAGGAACTGTATGAAATGGTGGAGAATTCCTGTTCTAGATGATGCCTCTACCTGTCCTACCTCCCCAGAAACCTTGGAAAGGGTAGGTGCTGGTGGCCCGATTGCTTGCTTGATGTGTGGTGGACTTTGGGTGGGATTCAGCTGGGTCATGGCCAACCAGGTTCATGGGTGCCCCCTCCGCCCCCTCACCATCAACTGGGCCCACAGAGAGGAAGTGACCTCTTCTTACTCTCTGAAGGGCCTCCCAGATGAAGTGCTGGATGTGCTGTTGGGAATGGGAAGAGCAAGGAAGTTGTGAAATGACCTCAATAAAGCAAACAAAGGAACTCATGGTCACTAAGTCGATTTGGACCCACAGTGACCCTATAGGTCAGTGTAGAACTGCCCCTGTGGGTTTCCGAGACTGTCTTTACTGGACTCCAGGGCCTCATCTTTCGCCTGAGGGGAGTGACTGGTGGTTTCAACCTGCTGATCATTTTTGGTTAGCAGCACAACTCGAAACCACTGCGCTGGGGTCTGGAAGGGTGATGTTTAAAAGGGCTCCCTCTGAGTCTGATTGCAAAACAGGTAATAACCCAGATGTTCTTGCTGCCTTCGCGCACTGCCCTTGCACTAGGAGGAAGACTGAGAGAATCAAGTATTCATCTTTTCAGCTGTTCTATGCATTCAAAGAGCTGAAACGACAGCATCAACAGGCAACAATCAAAGGCTTAGTGAGTGCCTATTACATGCCCAATACTTTGATAGTCCATTTAATTCTCAGCACCCTCCTTTCTGCGTGGTTCTGTTATCTGTCCCATTTCCCAGAAGTTAGTACCTGGTCTAAGGCCACTGAGTTTGGAGGTGGCGGAGCCTCCTCGCAGCGCCTCAGTCCACATTCTGAATTGTATGCTTCACGTTCCTGGCTCTAGACAAACTGGGAAAGGAGGTGGTGTCCCTGGGACAAAAACTTAGAGGTCCCTTTCATCCTGGGACCTGGGACCCCTGTGCTGATGACAGGTGACTCTGTGAAGTCATCGTGTATTCCCAAACCTGCAGAATTCCCCCCTTTTCAGTCAGGTGAGGCCATGAAGGTCCAACAGCTTGGATGACTGCCCTGACCTAGGATTTCTTACGTCCAGGATCCCACTGTGGAGAATGCCTGTAAGAGATTCCTGCTGTTTCGGATGCCTGCATTAAAACACTTTGTGTTCTTTGGTGTTTGATTTATACAGGCTGATGTAACTTTTCAAAGGAGGCCTGGGGTTTAGTGAGTACATGGGGGTGGTGGCTAACTGCAAGGTCAACTGTTCAACTCTGTCACCCGGCAGAAGGATTAGCCTTTCTGATCCTGTAAAGAGTTACAGCCTTGGAAACAGCTGTAAGGGACAGCTGTTCTCTGTCACGCAGGGGACACCATGATTCTGAGTCAACTGGATGGAAGTGAGTTAGGTTTAGTTTATGATCACACACACATGTACATGCACACACATGCACACGGCCTCCAAACAATTTGTGGGGACAATGGAATGAAAAGATAATGAATTCTCCCCCTCCAAACCTTTTGAAGCCCCTGTATATATGTATTTAGCACTTTGCCTGAAGAAGGGGTACCATTTTTGAGCTTTTTAATCGTTATTTTCACATAGTCTTGGTGGGGCAGCAGTAAAGTGCTTAGGAGAAAGATCTCCAAAATGATAGATTACATGAGCTCCTTTCTCAGCATTTTCTATGGTCACAATTCTATTTCAGAGTACTAGGATTTCTTGCTTACCTTATACCAATAGCCTCTAACCTGCTCTCTTGCTTCTGGTGTGTTTCTGTAGTCTGTCCTCCACATAGCCACCAATATAATTCAGATCATGTTAGGCTTGCACTTAATAAAACTCTCCAAATGCTCCTCAGTATCTTAATATCCAAACTAAAGGCCTTTCCTAAAAAAAATTCTACTTTTTCTGGCCTCCTGCCAGCTCGGCCATAGCACCACTCATCCCTTTTGCTCACTGTACTCAGAGCAGTCTTCTCTCTTGAAACCTGCTGTCGCAGACAGCTATTACTGTGTAACAAAATTCCCCTAAATCAGAAATAGACCATGGTAAGCCTTTATCCTTATTTTATAAGACTGCAGATTTATTGAGCAGATAGAGCTAGCGGTGGCACCTCACAGTAATTGGAATGAAGGTCGGCTTCATGAAATGTTCATTCTAGAGCCCCGGCTGCAGGTGCAGTAACTCTGCATTCTCTTTTCATGGCAAGGCATAGGCTGGAGAGGGCAAGGCGAGTGCACAGATCTGTTATCAGCCTTTGCTCATATCATGCATTACACTCCACTGGCCAAAGCAAAGTCGGGCAAAATCACAGATCAGTGAGGCAGGAGAGTATATTCTGCCCACAGTGGAGAAGGAAGAGAATCATATTTTCTACTGAATGATAATCCAATCCATTCAGTGTGCCAAGCGTGTTCTTGCCTCAGAAATGACGTTCTTTTCTTCCTCTGCCTGAATGAGTGCTGTCTGCACACATCTTCACAAACCTGTCTCCTTCACATGATTAAGCGCTTCCCTTGCACGTTACTGCCTCAGAGAGGTCAGAAGGCCTTGGGCTTTGTGAAGGCAATCTTTCCAGTTGCTTGCATGGTCCTTAGTCTTCACAAAGACAATCTTCCCATCACATTTAATTGACACCTGGCATGTCCTCGCGTGTTTACCATCGATCATCCTCTACGGTTGGGTTTAGCAGGACAGGACCTTGGTCGCAGTGGTATTCTAGTGCTGGGAGCAGATATAACATATAGTAAGGACTCAGTAAATATTTGCAGTTTTCCTAGTTAGCTGATTCTTATTTGTCTCAAAGTCTAACTGCTGAAAATTATAGGCACCAAACACCCTAATTCTGAATCTGCATCACTGCATATGCTAGGGTTACCCAAATGACCTGTTTCAAATGGAATAGATAATTATGAAGCTTAATTAGCATTAATTTAGAAGTAGTGATGACACCAATTGAAACCATGATCAACTGAAGATAGCACTAATTATGTTGATACCAATATATTCCTTTTGAAAAGTGTGGGCCTCCTAACTGCCTGCACATGTTCACAACACCGTAGGGTTATTTATTGCATGTTGACAAGTATTGGAATCCGTAATAAAGCAGGAATGTTCTAAATTGACGTCACTGATAACAATGGTGTGGCTGTGCATCAGGGTGGACTCGATGACAATGGGTTTGCTTTTAGTTTGGTTCAGATAACAAATTATAGTGTCTATCTGGAGCCCTGGGGGCAGAGTGGGTTACCTGTGGGGCTCAGTGGTTCAAAACCATCAGATGCTCCTTGGGAAAATGGTGAGGCTTTTAATTCCCATAGAAGGTTACAATTTCGGAAATCCACAGGGGTAATTTGCCTCTGTTCTATAAGACTGCCTCTGTTTTGAATTGATGACAGTGAATTTCTAGGGTTAAAAAATTAACTTTCAGCTATCTTAAAAAATAACTGGAGAGTCTCTCACTTATGAGAATGAATAAAAAGACATTTGTGTTTTTGTCAACTTTGAGAACTTTTCTGGTCAAGTAGTGGGTAGCAGGTCTTGGATGATGACTGACCTATTGAAGGCCCATCATGTTCCAGATGAGGACATTGAGGCTCCAAGCAGGGACCCTGCCCAAGGATAAATGCATAGTAATGAATGAACTTTAATCCTGACTATTTGACTCTGAGCTCAGCTTCTTTCTGATCCTCCATTCTGGTTCTTAGTGCAATGAAGAAATATCTTCACAAGGAAGAAGGAGTCTTTGCCTATATCCAGTCTGCTTACTGCAGTTATTTATCACAGAGTGAGCCTGTGAAGCAAACAAGGGCAGAGGTAGTCCTGTTCAGTAGGAGAGGCAGTGGAGCACTGAGGGACTCTAGTGGTCATGGAGGCAGTGGGTACCAAAGCCCATCGGAAGAAGTCTCCTGGGAAGGCAGCTCTGGTCATTTTGACTGTGGCTGGAGATGGAAGGAGCTATCCCAGCAGTGCCGGTTGGTAGAGGGTGCAGCCATTATCTGTTGGATGTTTAGCACCATTCCTTTCAGTGGTCCATGAATAAGTTCTCTGAGAATATTAGGTTAAGGTCTTCAAGTTTTTCAGGAACTGTAAGGCTTCAAGGGAAAAGTGGCATGGACCAGTGGAAAGAATGCCATGTAATCTGACAGATATAGGCTGTAGGGGATGGAGTCTACCCTGTTAATCTGGAGATAGCCAATGAGGCCTCTGTGTGGGCATGACTTTCTTCTGAGAATTCTGGTAAGTCTCGTGGTATTTACCAATTGGAGAAGAGAGATTTGACTCAGGCTCTGAGAGTTGAGCTACCGACAAGGTAAGATGAGATGACAGCATGCTGATTCCTGGAGAATGGAGGAGCCAGAGGAGAAGCCATACAGGCTTACCATGATGGAAACAAACTTCTGGGGCTGGAGAAGCCATGTGGAGGCTCCTGCAAGTGCTGAGATGCTTGGGAGGCCACAGGGAGACCCCTGCCAGTACTGAAATGCATCTACTGCTGCTGTACACACAAGACTCTGCACCCACTGGCTTGTGATTGTCCTGGTGTCATTGCATGTGCTTCGTAAGTCGAAAGGAGACTTTATAGACTGGTATCAGACATATGGACTAATATTGGACTTGTGACCTTGGGCTGGACTGGGTTGGGATGTTTTCTCAACGTTCCATTCCTCTTGTATATAAACCTATCCCTTATATCTTTATGTATGTTTATAAATTTGTTTCTCTAGTCCACCTGGACTAACACATAGGCTTAAATCCTGGAAGTCCTCTTACTAGCTCAGTGATGTTCTGCTACCCTAATTAAGGGACCTTTAGACTACTGCCAGACTTTTCATCTGTCAAATGGCTTTTAATAGTATGTCATCTTCAGGGTTGACATGTGTTCCCAATCTGTGGGAATAACGTGTACAAGAGCAGAATTTTGGTCCACAGAGAATTTTGGTCTATGGCTGATTTTTCAAGAGTAGATTGCCAGGCCTTTCTTCTCTGTGTAGACTCAAATCTCACATCTTTTGGTTAGCTACCAAACATGGTAAGTATTTGTGCCATATAGGTCTCCCATGGCACATAACAAGTACTTAGTAACTAGTGGTGAGTGTGTGTGTGTATGTATGTGTTTATCATTACACAAAGTGGTATTAAACTTTGTCCATTTTTTTGTTTTTTCCACTTTGCCAAGTGGAGCTGACAGATAAAGGATATTGAAGGTTGTCTTTTATTTATGTGGCATTTGCTCGATCAGTTTAGGACTTGTGTTCTTGGGCGACTCATCAACATTGATGTTAGTTGTTTATCTCTGGCCATCTTCTCAAGTGAAAACCCAGGGTGTGTCAGACCTATGGCTCCCAGGGGTGCTGTTCTATCGATTTCATATACACTATAGGCTACAAAGAACCATGAAAAAGCTTTGACTTCATCTTTTTGACTGAAGTCAGTACCTGGTCCTCATCATTTCAATGTGATAAAAATCACTCACAGGAACTCTCCAGTTAGCTGATTCTTGCTCTATTTCCCTTAATCTCAGAGAGAAGTCTTATTCATAATTATATGCCTTGACTTCAGTTTTAGAAAACACATGGCACAATAATAGTAATTTCATGGAAAATTGAATATTATCTTACAGTGATGGGTACACTGACCCAGGAGGGCAATTGAATGCATTAAAATAGTGAGAAATTGTTAAGTTACTTGTGGAAGAAATGTACCTGCTTTGAGGTTCTGTGTAATAAATAACTATAATTATGTGGTCATGCATGTTTGGGACTATTTTATGTTGAAGTCTTTGATATAAGAGAACATGAATCTGCTTCAGCAAAGAGAATGTGTGGTGGTTAGCAAAATAATAGGCAACCTGGCATGAATGAAAACCGTCTACTCAGTTTGGCATCTTTTCATTCGAAAGAGAGAGAAGGGACAGAGATATAGTTTGGAGAACAGAGGACAGTGCTGGAAAGCAAGTGGAAAAAAGAGTGACCTTGTTATCCAAGAGCAACCCGAGTCTGTGAGCACCAGAACTTCTCGATTGTGGTCGTTCTGTGTGCTTTCTCTGGCTTGTGTCACTGGCCACAGTGTGCTTATAAACCTCCATGAGCTCAATGGCCCTGTCTGTTGGCATCACAACGTGAAGGTAAAGATGACGTGGAAAGGATGTGGTATTTAAGAGCTTAGAGACTTGCTCAATTGGCTCAACTGCTAAGTTTGAATCATTTTCATTGCCCTTGCCATAGCTGTAGAGGGTTGAGCTGGTCCAAGAGATAAAGCTAGGTGCAAAGCCTTCATTACATGGCAGAAGTCTTTTCCTTCTTGACCTATGCACAGTGCAACTAGCCAAATCCAACTGTCCCTTCAGTGATGTCCAGTCCTCTGGGGATTTCATCGTCACTCCCTGTGTCGTCTGGCCCCCTGCCAGGGTTGTCCAGGAGCTTTCCAAACCCGTCCCCCCCCCCCCCCGCCCCATTTGTTCCTGGGACAACAGCCACCTTGATGTTCTTGGAATGCCTCATAGTTCTTCATGGGTAAGTTTTGCCTAAAAATAGCAGTTTACAATTAGCTTCGATGAGAAAGGTTTACTTATTCTCTCATATAATGAAAAGTTCCTTGCCATCTAGTGGATCCTGACTCTCAGCCACCCTCCATGACAGAGCACCGCTGCTTCGGTGAGTGTCTGGGACAGGAAAGCTTTATGGGGGTGGAGTGTCTCATCTTTCTCCTGGTGGTTTCTAATTGCTGGCCTTGAGGTGAGCATCCAGCCCTTCACTCTGGTCTCAGGGCTCCAGAGCCTCATATGCTAACCCAAAGCCCCCAACCAAACTGATTGCTCCTGAGTTGATGCTGACTTAGAAGAACAGCATAGAGCTGCTCCTGTGAGTGTCTGAGACCAAGCCTCTTTACGGGAGTAGCAAGCTCTGGCTTTCTTTCGAGGAGCGGCTGGTCCTTTTGAACTGCTTACTTTGTGGTTAGCGGCCCAATGTGTAACTGCCATGCCGCCAGGACTCCTTTCATATACTAAGGAGTCCTAAAATAAGGAAGCTCTGTATTGGTTAATGCTGAAGTTCAATGACTCTGGCAAAATGATAGCTTTTTTGCCCCCTGCCATTCTTCTTATTCCTTTTTTTTTTTTTGGCATCACTGCCCCCAGGTGGGAGTGGGAGGCCCAGCCTTGCTCCTGGAGAGATGCTGCTGGACTTGAACTGTCAAGCCAGTGGGCCTCAGTCCTGCACTCAACCACTATGCCACCGGGGCTCAGCCCCTGCCATTCTTCATATACAAGATAGCTATCCCATTTCCAGGTATTGCATGCCAATACCATATTATCTAACAGCATAAGAGAACACATCTCCATTGGTGAGCTGCTTCTTATCACCATGAACAAGTTGTAAAGAAGCCCATCCATAGGTTTTTCATGTTCAGGCTAAACTGTCCCACAGCTGCACCAGACGAAAAAAGCATTGAGTGAAGAAAGGGGAAATCTAAGTTTCAGCATTAGTGCTCATATTGTGTGACCTTGGTTCAGTTATTTAGTTTCACTGGATCTCTTCTCTTGGGTCTCCTTTAAAAAACTGGTCTAAATTTTCCCGGGGCACATGCTAAAATACTCACCTATTCATGGACCCATCCTGAGGGTATGTCATGTTTTAGGTAGGAATTGTTTTAGGTAGTGGAGCTAGAAAGGAGAACCAAACACACAAAGCCTCTACGTCCACAGAGCTTGTGATCTGCTCCGAGAGACAGAGATTATCCGGTTACAGACAGAGATCTTGTTGGGAGCTCATCCTCAGTTTGGTTAGTGGTGGGAGGAGGGTTCAGACAAAAGGGATATCAAAAGAAAAGAACAAGCATCATGGTGGCCAATAAATTAGTAGCATATTTTTGAAAACAAGAAAATCCAGTTTCCTAAGTTCATTTTTTTTTCTTCTAGCTTGAGGTATCAGGTCTTCTTCACCATGCAGGTCTTACGTGATTAACATAACCAGTTTTTACAATTCTTTATATTCATAAATTCATCCCTCAAGAACAAGGAACAGAACATTTCATCTTTTTTTTTTGTTTTTTTGAGCATCACTGCTCTCCGGTGGTGGGAGTAGGAGGCCCAGCCCTACTGCTGGAATTGCACCTCCGTCCCAGTGGGCCGCAGTCCCGCGCACAACCACTACGCCACCGGGGCTCAGCCCACATTTCATCTTTTTCCTTCCTCTCTCTTCCCTTAGCCTTGCCTGTCACTGGTCTTCAGATAAATCAGATCATCATATGCAATTGTGGCATTATTGAATTACTTGGTAAGACTTCTCTACCCCAAGTGTTTCCAATGCTCATCACATGACTCTGTGGAAGCATGTCAATGGCGTGTAAGGGACTTTAACTCTGGGATTGGTTAGTTTTGCTATTCCACTGTATATAAATGCCAGGCCAGAAAGAGGAAGGAGAATCCCAGGACCATGAAGAAAGAACTATGAGGGATACCCCCCCCAAGAATCCAGATCCTACCCCCAAACTATGTATTTATTTTTTGTTTACAAAATAACTTTATTACCTTCAACGTACTCTACATTACACTTACTTAATACATTTGTCAACTCTATAATTCCATTCTTGGGAACAGTTCTCAAGCTTATCTGTTTGGATGGCTGACAGCACTTCCCTTCTTTTTTTCTTCACGTCATAGTGAAATCGCGGTCCTCTCATGTTTCTTTTCATTCATGGAAACAGGGAAGTAGCATGGAGTGAGGTCAGGTGCATGGGACAAGAGAGACATGCTGTTTTTTTGCCCCAGACTGGTTCACTGAGATGGGCTGCGTGAGCAGGTGCAGTGTCATAGTAGCAAAACCAGTGCCCTGTCTGCCATAAATCAGGCCTTTTTGGTCGCTCACTGTTATACAGTCTTTTCAGAACTTCTAAATAGAAATCTGATTAACAATATGACCTGGTGAAACTCCAAATGCACTACAAGTCGACATTTTTCTCTGTTCAGGAAAGTGACGGATACCTACAACAAGGTTTTTTATCAATAGATCTTTTTTTGAATTGAGAAAATCACTGTATATTTGAGTTTTTCCTATAGCATTGTCCTTGTAAGCTGAATTGAACACCACAACAGTTTCTATGGCATCTTTCCCCAGCAAGATTTCACAGCAAATTTCACAGCAATATGTGTTCTCTTAAATCATCCATCACAAAAATGGAGGTTCAAACAAAATGGCTTTCAAGAAAAAAATTCACTGTGATCAGAGAGACCCTTCCCAGGCAATGCCACTGGGTGCACTACCTCAGAGCAAGTTGCTTGCCTAGCAGGGAAAAAATGTGTACTACGAAGTCTCTGCTCCACCCAGCACAATTCTATTTTTGGGGGGTTGTACCCCCTTGAATGTGTGAAGTGCATTCAAGATTCCTCGGTAAAGAAGTGACAGAGGCAATATGAACAGTAGACTGGTCAGACCACAGTAGAAATAAAGCTGAGTGCCTTCAGGCAGGAGGTAGGCTTGCAGGGTGAGGTTTCCTTTGGGCATTTATCAGCAGTAAGGGAACTTTGTAACACTTGACCAACCAGGACAAAGGCCATGTAGCCCCACAG